>JAMKCH010023769.1:0-45098 GCA_023653785.1 Ophioderma brevispina
TGAACATTTTGTGGAGAAGAAAAGGAAGAATGTTTCCAGTCTTTATTTCACTTCAAAAGTCATCTTCATATACTTCCTCAAATTATTCTTTTCTCTTTTACAAAAATGCATTTATAGCATTTTACCTTTAGCAACATCTTTTGCTTCAAGGTCATATATAGCACTTAATACCAGTGATATTTTGCAGAGCCAATTTTCCATGGCTAACTGCACAGAGCAGAGAAGTTAATCTTAATCAAGACTGTGCTTATCTTGCTTATAATATAGAAAAAAGTGGGTACTTAAAAGGTGGGTAACCCAATTAATGACATTGTCCCCTCCACTTTTCTCCATCAAAATTGAGATTTAAAGCGGCACTGGCACATTTTCACAAAATATGAAATGTCTTCAATTTGCTCTCATAATAGTCTAGGCCATTGGAAGAATAGAGATACATTTTACACATATAATATCATACTCAAAAACAGATAGGGAAGTTAATAAGAGGGTAAAGACATCCAGGTAGTTTTAGGCTAACTTTTAAGTTTGTATATTACATGAATATCATATAGACTCCTACTCATTGATATTAAAAACACAAAGGTCACAGACCGGTCAAACGGTGCATGCAATAGGAAACTTGCATACGGCGTGCGTTTTCTTGTGTTAAACGCCATTTCTGTCGTCTGCTGAATTAATGTCGCTGGCGACATTAATTATAAAATCGTTCTGTTTACCATAAGGATGCTGATTTGGTCTTAATCATTTCAGGTGAGGGCTAACGTATATAAAAGCTTTACAACCATGCAAAAATATCAATTTTGAAAAATCTTGAGGACGCACTATTTTTTAAATGTGCCAGTGTCTCTTTAAAGAGACATGAGAAAGAAGCGCCTGTAATTTTTTTTTTTAATCCCAGATTTTTTTTTTATTTTTGGAATGCTTACCAATGTATTAGATCACAACTGAAGTGAATAAGCCGAATACACCATCTTTATGCAATATAAGATTATTATTTAGTATTTTCTGTTGTGCATGACAGAAAATAAAAGCATGGTTTTCTATAGGGACGATTACAATAGCAGGCAAGTTAAAAACAAGGTTTATGGTTTTCTTTTGTATTTTTTGTCCGATAAACCTTTGAAATGCCTCAGTAGGTGGTTTATAACCGATCCAGTACAATTTGAGAGAAATTTGTATCCT
The DNA here is from genome assembly GCA_023653785.1 of Ophioderma brevispina. Taxonomy (NCBI): domain Eukaryota; kingdom Metazoa; phylum Echinodermata; class Ophiuroidea; order Amphilepidida; family Ophiodermatidae; genus Ophioderma; species Ophioderma brevispina. Next base: position 1,183 of record JAMKCH010023769.1, read on the forward strand.
CAAAAAAGGTCCAGGAAATGCTTCCTCTTGATGTTATGAACAAAAATGCTTCCAAATATGGACGGCCACATTGATTAACACCACGTTCTTTATGGCCCATTTAGTGCCATTCTACTATTTTAAAAGGTACTCAGAGATTTCCAAAAGATATATTTTTGTGCAATAATTAAAAAAAACAAAAACCCCCAATAGTCAACTAGAACTAAAGATACTTCACCTAAAATGCTCAAATTCCAAGTTCGAGATGAATCGTATTCTTCGTTTTCATGCAGTACACATTTATGTACAGTATAACAGTGCATAGGATACTGTGTATAACAAAATTTCCGGATCCGGAATTTTTAAACAAAGTTGTGATTTTCTATATTAAGGACTTCGATTTGAGCTTAGTTATTTCACACAATGATTATTATGGACAAGCATTATGTATATGCAAAAAACACAATTTGTTTGAAAAATGAGGTCGCCCTCCCTGGGAAATCTTTGAGTCAGCCTTTAAATGGCTGGATGGACTAACTTAAAGGCAGACTCAGAGATTTTCCAAGGATGGCACCCTAAATTTTCTAACAAATCATGTTTTTGTCCCCGCCAAATAAAGTTTGGAAGGGGACTATAAAATGGGCTCCGTCCGTATGTCTGTGAGAAAAATGTTATCCCTGGAATGTCTGTGAAAAAATGTTAACCCTGGAACATTTGGCCATATCTTTTGTTCTAGATAAGCTAGAGTTGCCAAACTTGGAATATCTTGTAGGAGGGGAATGGCCCCTACTAACCATGTAATCATTCCCCCAGTGTCTTCTCCTGGGTCTGTCAAGGGGGTAGGGGAAAAGAAGATTAACATTGCACAGAAAAAGTCAACATTTGGCCATATCTTGTTTCCTAGATGAGCTAGAGTAGCCAAACTCAGGCATATTATAGGATGGCAGAAGCCCCTACTAACCATGTAATTCATCCACCCAGGGTCATCCCCTGGATCTGCCAGGGGGTAGGGAAATATAAAAATAAGTCAATATTGCACAAAAAAGTCAACATTTGTCTGTATCTTTTTTTCTAGATGAGCTAGAGTAGCCAAACTTGGGTTATATTGTAGAAGGGCACAATCCCCTACTAACCATGTAATTCATTCCCCCAGGGTCCTCCCCTGGGTCTGTCAGGGGGTAGGGAAATATAGAAATAGGTCAAACTTGCACAAAAAAGGTCAACATTTGGCCTTATCTTTTTTCTAGATGAGCTAGAGTAGCCAAACTTGAGTATATTGTAGAAGGGCACACTCCCCTACTAACCATGTAATTCATTCCCGGCATCCTCCCTTGGGTCTGACAGGGGGTGGGGAATCCATGAGAAAAATGTAAATCCTGGAACATTTGGCATATCTTTTGGTCTAGATGAGCTAGAGTAGCCGAAATTAGGGTTTCTTGTAGGAGGGGAAAGGCCCTTACTAGCCATGTAATTCATTCCCCCAGGGTCCTCCCCTGGGTCTGTTGGGGGTGGGTAAATGTCAATAAATCCAACATTTCAACAAGTTATGGTGAAGTTCATCGAATGATTTGTTTTTGTGAGTTAACAATATAATTTGGGCCAAATGTGAATACTTATATTTACGCATCACGTAAATACAAGTTTTGCCTTGTTTTGGTCATAAAATAATGCAATACTATTCACTTGTGGCACTAGCCTGAGGCTCAAATCGCTTTGTCCTTCATATAGAAAATAACACTTTGTAAATCAAATGCTGTACCGAAATTTTTGTGATACACAGATATCCTATGGTACTGTATACAACTATGCATAAATTTTTTACTACCATCAAAACGGAAAATCTGATCCATCTCAAACTTTAAAAATTTAGTAATTTTAGGCGCTGTCTTTGGTTCTCGTTTACTATTTCAATTAATACCAAAATAGTACTAAGTTTTGAAATCGCCGGAGTCAGCCTTTAACCTCATATTTGTACTCATAATGTCTGGTGATATCCCTTCCTGTGAAGGAGAACCATCTATGAAAATTCCAATTATATGATGTCATCTGAAAGGGAAAGCAAGCCAAGTGATGTTTTTGGTAATCATTCAAGAAAATGAAGCTAAAATGTTTTTCTTAATATTTGTGAATATTAAAATTAAGCTAAAAATGTTATTACAAACAAGTCTGGATCTTAATTTTTATGAGTTAAAAAATTCATTTACATGACTAAAATTTTTAATCACAATGTGTAATGCTAAAGATAACATAAAATCTTGAATAAACAGTGTGGCACCAGAGGGGGCATGGTGGGCTTTTTCATTTCATTCCCTTCCCCCCCCCCCCAAAAAAAAAGATTCATGTGACCCCCTGTTTGCCTCCCACATAGAAAGAAGTCTGGGGCAACCCGCGACTTTGAATCACAACCTGCCAGACTGGCAGTATAACCTTTGATTACGCACCAACCATCACTCATACACTGACACACACCTATAGTTTCACATCCACTATTCAATCTTTTCCCATGCTAATTTAAGAATACCACAGAGAAAAAAAAACACAAAATTTTGCAAAAGCTTGGTAGATTTCCAGTGAACAAGACTCAGGACACTATAGACCCTGTTCAATACCAGTCATTTTTGTGACAAGATCGACGCATCCAGTACTACAATACAATTCACCTGTCAATCGATCCGTGGGCAATCGTAAACATGGATCGATTGACAGCCGAATGTATTGTAGTCCTGGAATGTACTGCATCTTGGTCCACCAACAGTCTGGTGGCTGACGTCATATTAATATGGTCCTATACATCTCATGTTCATGGCTCTTCAAAATAAAGCAAAGCCTTGATTAAAGGCTAGTAGTGAGTAATATGTTTGCAAGTCTATTGTAACACCATTACTGAAAGATCCAGAAGTACAAATTCAGCATTTTTGTTTGTGCCATGGTCACTTTTACAGGCCTAGACTCAAAAATAATTTTGGTGCTTAATGGCGAGTTTTTTTTTTTTTTGAAGGCAAAATGAGAGCGTTCAAGTCCTCAATATTTCTGTGATTTAATATAGATAATACACTCAATAGATTCCCTACCTTTTATTTGGGCTCAAAATAACTGAAAATGATAAGATGAATTCCATATCTGCTTTTATTACAATAGATAAAAACAATAGGCTGAAATTTTCCTATTTGGCCTCCCCATTATAGGAAATTAGAAAATTTCACATTTTGTACCAAGGAAGCCGTTCTCAACCTCATCTTTCAGAGTGGTTTTTGATATAGAGCTTTGCACCAGTGCCAAATTCAGATTTTCACATTTTTTGAGGATATAGTCCATGTGTTTTTGTAGGTAATTGTAATTTGTGGTGGTTTTTTGCTACATTAGTGAAACGCAATGTTTTGTTTGGTTCAATCTTTATACCTACTCAACAATATTGGAGTTGGTGCCATTTTTTCCAAGCTCTTAAGCACCATCTTGAAATCAAATGGCTGCCATTTTTTGCATAAATGGACATATTTTTTCCCCTATGGCACGTATAAAACCTTTTTCTTTCTGCATTTAATAATACGTACTAACTTGTATACAGTAAAAAATGATTAATATTCATATCATTAAAGGTGAATGTAGTCATTTTGTGTTTCAAAATGGCCGCCATGTGGGCCTTTAAATCCCATTTATTACACATTTTTAAAATACTTTTTGATAGCAATTGTAAACATTAAAGTTATTAAAGCTTTGATCTAGTATTTTGTTTTCTTATATAAGTTGTATAACTCCTCTGTCTAGCTATATTATATTGACACCTGTGATAATTTCATCTGATAATATTGCAGCAACCCTTATGTATTGCACATAATGTAATTCAGATGTTTCAGGTATTGAACGGTAACGAGCCAATAAAGCTGCATGTTACATCCTCGGCAACTCTACAGAATGTTCATCCCCAGTGATTGAAATGTCACCTTGCACTATTACTGAAGTCCCAAACCCAGCAAAAGTTCACGCTCCACTTTACAATTGGGTCAAATATCAAGATAGCGTTGTTGATGCACCCAGCAGGACTTGCATGGTTAGTTGGCAAGGGTGTCTCCGTCCATACAATTGACAGTCATCAAACACGTACCACATTTTTGGTCAGCGTACAATTCTCTTGCGTGTAATAGAGGCACTGAAGTGGACATCACCACCACCTCAAATGCTTGCGTAAGAAAGTAGGGGGACACAAGGTAAAGCCCCATTGAATGCAATGGAAGCGTTGACCTTCTGTGCCCCCTACATTGGTAACTAAGTTTTTGACAGTCAAAACTATTCCTTTTTTATAATCCTATGAACTCAACTCCATCAATATTGTCAACCCATTTTTTTATCTAAACCGTAGCCCTTTAAAATTTGAACCCCTGTACAACTGAAATTGACCCTTTTTTTGATTTTTTTTTGCTGTTTTTAGCATATAACTCTTAAACTTCACATTGTAGATGTACAAACTATACTCTCTGAAAACGAAGAGTGAAAAAAACTCTAAAAGAGTGAAATCTCACTCCAAAAAAGAGCCACTGAGTGACTCCTCTGTTTAGATTGGATCCACCTCTAAATAAAGAGTGAAAAAAATAACTCTAAACAAGAGTGAATGATCACTCCTTTTAGGTGAACTAGTCTCTCTTCTAGAGCTTTGGGGAAAGCCGTTACTAGCCAATTCACTCTTTTAGAGTTGCGATTTTTTGTGATTTTAGTTTGTTTGGTGAGTATATTGTATATATGTGTAGGTCATAATTCCGAGCATCGTGACATGAATGAATCTTGGTGGGGCATCATTGGCATGATTCATGTTTGACATGCATGAACTTGTGGCATCATGACACGTGCATGATCAATGGCATTAAATCCCGTTACATGCTGATTGTGTGTTTGGTACATTGCGTACGCCTAGCCTGGCACAGACTACCGTATTTATTAGTGATATTACAGTAATAACATTTATTCATCTCCACACTTTGTCTGTAAAAGCTATGAATTTGACCCGACACATACAATCTACTCACCCGTGAATATCTCTATGATGTCTTCAACTAATTTCAACTTCGGTCAACCATTTGCTGATGGTCTCACCAGCCTAACTCGTCTGCCATGTTGTTCGAAAATATCACGCGATTTGCGGCGTTTCGGATTGGCTATTAGTTCACATGTCTCCGAAAAAGAGTCATTTTCCTCACTCTTTTTAGAGCTAACAGCTCTTACAAACTTTGTCTTGGGCCCCCTCTGTCACCATTGCTGCCCTTAAGAATCAACGTTCCAGGGTCCCTGTCAGTCTGTCACATATATTACTCACTCAAAACTTTTTGTACTTGCGAATGTGTGTACAAATTTCCTGTTAGAGCTCCCGGGTTGATGTGGGACCGTATTACGAACGTCAAGTTCCTAACTGAATTAAATGTGTAAAACCATCAAACTAAAGAGACAAGGGGGCAGGTGAACGAACGCTATATCAAATGCAACTGTTTGCCGACTGTTAATGATGCCAGTCCCAGTCCCATGAAAAATTGACCCTTTCAAGATTTTGATTTCAAATCATGAATTCACAACAGCGAATCCCACCTAGAAGAGCGATGCCTGCCTCCTACATTCCTTGTAATTCAAGAGTGACCTATACACATCCTTGACAGCTTGACAGTAGGACAAAGAAGTGAACATCTGCAGACACAGGACCAGCTCATTTCATAAAACTTCTTGACGGGATGTCGGTAGTCCATGAGCTCACATCATCGATGTCACCTAAAAACACCTGTAAAGAATTGGGATATGTCTTTACAAGTAGCATAGAATCAGATCAGTCGGCTAATCTTTGATAACTACCATAGTCAGACAAACATCTTAAGATATAACAAGACTGTGCGGCCATGCCAGGGGTCTTATCAGCATCACGTGGTTTTCCGTGTGTGTTTTGTTCAACTCCAATTACTAACACCAAGGCATTCCTGGTCAACAATGAACCGAAAGACCTCCCTAACTCTCTACCTAGAAGACAAAGTCATTCAGACGGACGATACCCCGTGTTTGCGTGTGACACGCTTGCATGTTCCACAACATGAGGAGGCGCCGCAAACGTGTCAGCTCACAAGAGGAGGCTGACACCCTCAGATGTTACATGCAACAGGAGATCGTGCAGCAGGACATATGTCATATAATGACACTGACACGATATGTGTTGGTTCTTGCTTTGCGTAGACTGCCAATTCTTGGACCGCAGATGGCTATGCTAATGGGAATTTGTGATCGCCGCAGGAAGTGATGCTTCCAAACAACCGATTTTATAATGACAGCCTCGTCCAGACAAAGTTTCAATACATGGTGGGCTTATACTAGGCAAGGTAAGAAGACTGCTTTCAAAGTTTTCACCGAAGCCTTACCAGAAATACTTTAAGCCCTAGCACAGCTTCGTATGTACGCAACACCATCTGCTATGTGTATTCGGGGTGGAAAAGTTCTGTGCCACCTGATTAGTAGCCAAATCAGACTGACTCAACTGCAGGAGAGCTTAGGGTGGAATCGTTTCAGAGTCAGACTGTCAGTCAATGCATAGGAACATCCCACCTACATCTGGGTGCATGGCACCATCATAGTCTTAGAGCTATATGCATGCAAGCATTTATTGGACCCACGAATGTGCAAGACCTGAGCTTGTTCCATACCTTTGCAAGATGGGTTTGGTCACGGGCTACAGATGGCATTCTATCCCAGTCATGTCTGAAGCACCAACTACACCACATCTTTAGTTGAGATTGTTTAAGTTGGTTGTGAACTTCATCAATGTTCCGGAGATTGCACATGTAGGCAAAATAACCCACATGCACAGAGGCGTGTTACTGTGAACTGATGAAGACTGTGTTAACACAAAGAAACAGGAACTTGGAGGAAGATTCTGATAATGAGACCTGAACCATATTTTTGTTTTTGTGAGCTCAAATTATGTTTACTCTACCAACTGTTCCCTCCGCCTAATGTGTGACTGACTTTTGCCAAATTGTGTTTTCTAGATGGGACTCCACGTTATACTATTATGTCTTGCCACTATGCCATCTAATTGGCGGTCACGTCTCAAAATATGACATGCTGAATTGTGACAAAACTGTTGCCATTTAATTCGTCTTAACTTTGCTGATAGGGCACTCTACTAACTTTTTCAAGTACCCATGCTGTGTATCGATGGCATCCAACTATTTCCTTCATGTCTTTATGTCCTATGTATGGGAGGAAAAATAAAGCGGAGCCTAGTGAGGGAGTAAGGGAAATAAACGAAGCGTGAGCAAAGCCAGACAGCAGGGAATTGTCAACCGCCGTTGGTCCTTGCTCGGGAGGAGGGGAGTCGCCAATCTCAGAGTTGACGAACCCGAACTGGCTATATTATTTCATTAATGCCTATGGGACTACGCTTTATCAACTTTGTCATGCCAATCGTTGACCTAGCCTATTTTTGACTTGCCATAAATTGTGACACTACGAAGCCGTACCTTAATAATGACTTTGAATTCGAGATATAATGTCGGTGCTCCTAATTAAAGGAGGATTTCAACCAACCAACCGATGGCAAATATTGTTTGTTTAGATATTCCAATACCAGGCCTCAATAATTGGTATTGTTAAAAATAGGCTGACTACTATTGACAATGCGAAATGTTACAAATAGAAAAACCGTGCGGGCGGCATTTTGGTATAACAGACGCCATTTTTAATTTTTTTTACAGCTGCCATAGTCTTGTTTATTGATTTTTTCAAGCAAGAATTGAAGAAATGCTGAAAAAAGGCAATTTCTTGTTAGGTTTCTAGTTTTGCAAAAAATATCTCAAAAATGTAAAAAAGGGCGGCCATTTTGAAATTCAAAAATTGCCTCCATTGGAATTGTTGAAAAAAATGGCACCAACTCTGTCCACTTCTTTCAGAGTATGAAGATGGCAAACTTGTTTCACTAATGTAGCAAAAGAAACCCACCCCAATTGAACATAACCCATGGACTAATACCTGTTTGAAATCTCTCATTGTACCTTTATATAAAAGCGGGCACTGACACATATTTCACGAAGTATGAAATTTCTTCAATTTGATCGCAAATAATAGTCTAGGTCATTGGAAGAAGAGAGATAATTTTTCACATATAAAAATAACATACCCAAAGCAGATAGGGACTTAATAGATGCTAAAGAAAAGACATCCAAGGTAATTTGTAGGGCCAACTTGAAGTTTGCCGTAACTTTAATCAACAAATATGATATCAAATGATATCCAGACTCCATACTCTTGATATTAAAACCACAAAGGTCACGGACCAGTCAATAACAGGTTCATTCCATGGGATTCAGGCTCCCGGTGTCAATGTATTAAATGCCACGTCTGTTTGTCCCGGCTGACTAAATGTCGCCTGCGACAAGTCGATTATACAAATAACTGGATAACTTTGCCATCACCGAATCTGGCTGACTGGCGATAGCCGAGATGATGCTCATGAGAGTTATGCAAGCATTGCCGATATCCAGAATACTTTACCGAATTATAAGCTTCATCATTCTCACCAGCCATCATAGAAGAGGAGCGGTACAGCTATTCTCGCTAGGTATGGTCTCCATGTAAGGATAACGAGACCTGCGAGTTTAAACTCCATGGAATTATGAATGTCACAATATCATCAACTTCGGACGTCTTCAACTTCTTCTAATCTCCAAACTCAAGTTCTGACAAGAAAATAAATTCACCTCTCAATGTGTTTAGATGAATTCTCCTCCTCTTCTTCCTACTTTGACCGTTTGTGTACTGGCCATTTGCTCCTAACTGGAGAACTTAATGTAACATGTGGCGTTGCTGATACGTGAGGCTCAAATCCTTCCTCAATATTACATATCTTCAGATTGAAACAATAGTTGTTGGGCCCACTCACCTCGGCAACACACTCTGGATCTCCTAACAACTTGGAAGCAGACATTTTGTGAGCCATATTTTCAACTCAAGTCACTCTGCCGTCTGACCACTACGCTGTCATGTGCTTCATCAAAATCAACCGACCTTAACCGTGCATTAAAACCATGCAGACTCGGAAATTCGCAACAATCAAAAGAGACCTCTTCCGCTCTGATTTTAACGATCTGCACTTTGTCTGCCTCCAGATGCTGATTGTGATTCTCTAGTTATTGAATATAATAACATCTTATCCAAGACACTTGATTAACTGCTCCACTCGGAAATCGAATCTGTAGTCTTGCGTCTCATGTGTCCCTTGGTACACAGATGTTCTTCGTGCTGAGAAGAAGGAAGTCGTCGGCTGGAGCGCAGAGTTTCACAGACCCTGGGCTCACAATTATTTAAAGAGGCTACAAGATCAGTGCTCTAAATACAACGCTCTTCTTTCTAAAGCCAAGACCGCTATCATAACAACCGATTACTACATGTTATCAGATACCTTTTCCCGTGTAGTCATTAAGCTTACTTCTCCCAGATTGGAACAACCGCTACCTACCCGTGAATGTCCAAAAGATCTGCTGACAGTTTTTGCAGAATTTTTCTCCAAGAAGATCAAGAAGCTGCGTAATGGTCTACATGATACTACTACTGGTCCTCTAGGTCCCGTTGACGAACATAGTCTTGCCAAAGCACATTCAGCTACTTTTCTACAGTGTCTTAAAAGAGTCTTGAAATCCATCAAATCAGCATCGATCAAGTCCCTGCACCTTAGACCCTTTAACCATCTGGTCTCTTAAAACTATGTCTTGATGATCTGTTCACCATTCATAACAAGGATTGTCAAAACTTTTCCTTGTCGTCAGGCTTATTTTCCCCAAGCTCTCAATCATGTCATCTGTCTCCCGCGGCTGAAGAAATCTGGCTTGGACACCAACAATCCTCTCAAACTTACGCCCTATATCTATCTAATCTATTTTTGTAATTTGTCCGTATTAATATTTTTTATATTGCTCCATTCATGTCAAGCGCCTGGAGTCCTCTGCATTAGGCGCTACAATCAAGACTGTTATTATTTATGATTATTTATTATAACGGCTCCCTTCCACTTGACCACGAATTCCATGCATCCCTCTCTCATGCAATTTGATCTTGACGCAATTATGCAATTCCAAATTCATTCCTTATGCCATATGGGAGGCATATTACTTAATTTCAAAGTTTACCTTCCAAAGGGGGTGTATAATTCATTCATCCAGAATAGCCAGTTGTGATTTTTTACCCTGTAAATCAAAATAGGACATGCTCTTTTCCTCAAGTCAGCCAGTTTAATTTAGGCTGCATAGAGGTTTGGCCCTCATTGGGTTCCATACACATCAATTTTAATTAATACAGTTTTTGATCAATGTGAGTATGCATATCTACAGTGTGTAAGATTATGCCTATTTTTTAGAATTTAGAATGATCACGTTATTTATTGGTTTTGAAGTGTTTACAGTGAGTGTCAGAATTGTGGTTCATTTAAGATTCTTCTCTTTGTAGTGTTGTCAGGTTGAATGAAATGATCATTACTGTAGCATGTTTTGTGTGTGTGTATGTGTGGTGTGTGTGTGTATACATACGTTATGGGATGTTTTAAACAATTCCTACAAGCTACTTAATATGTATTCTGTCTTAGAGCCCACATGTTTAGTTATTCTTTAGTTATACCAAAGTTTTAAATCCGGTTTTGTCCTTTTAACAGGGTGCCTGATACACCTCACTCATCAATCTGCTGTGTGGGGAGTTATTGGAGCAAAAGATATTGACGATGCCCTTCCCTGTGGTATATTTACCACTCAGCATGCAATACCCGAACAGAGCCAGCGAAAATATATCCCGTACGTGATAATCACATGCAAGTTTGCCACAACCTCATCCCTTGCCTCATCTTTGAGCACACAAAGGATAGGAGCGAAGTTCGTTTAGAATTTTTTTTATTGTGCAAAAACATACAACTTTTTAAAACCTCCTTGATTTGAGAAAAATGTTAAGAGGGTGTTTTTAGAATATCATTTTGTGATTAACAACGGTTTTAGTTGGCCTAAACACTACTCCATGAAAACCGTGGACCCTTTGAAAAGGGGTCGCGTAATATTTATAGTTTTATCACAGTCACACTGCAACCAAGCACTGATTCTCTATACAATTATGGATTGGCTACACAACAGTAATAGCCCTGCCAAAAGTAGGTACAAATTAGGTATATACCTAATATGTACCTATTAAATGTACAATTGTACCTATACCTCAGTTGGCCACTTTTGGAAACGAAAATAGATACCTTTAGATACAATTAGGTACATTACCTTGAACTGTTGAATAAGCACAGGACCTATATGTAATCTACTATATCCTAAAATATACCTAATTTATGTGTATGACCTAATGTGTACCTACTCCATGGCTTTGTAACCTATCTGTATGCTAATTATCCTATTTGGCATTTCAGAAGTGGCCATGTACCTAAAACGTATCTATTGGCATGTAACCTTAAATTATACCTAACCAGCATGTACCTAAATGTATCTAAATTATACCTATTGGTGTTCCAAAAGTGGTCATGTACCTCAAATGTATCTATTGGCATGTACCTATATTATACCTACCAAATGTAAACTAAAATGTATCTTAAATAATACCTCTTGTGTTCCAAAGTGGTCATATGTACTAACTGTATCTATTGGCATGTACCTAAAAATATACCTACCAGAATTTTAACCTAAATGTATCTCAATTATACCTATTGGTGTTCAAAAAGTGGTCATGTACCTAAATGTAATCTATTGGAATGTACCTAAAATATACCGACCAGAATGTACCTAAAATGATCTAAATTATACCTATTGGTGTTCCCAAAAGTTGTCATGCACCTAACATAATGTAATTACAGATAGTACCTATGCTGTACCTATGATGTACCTGCCTGTACCCAAGGAGGTGTTCAGGCGGATGTTGCCGGTTCGAATCCACACATGCACACTCGTTTTTTTAAGCACTTGTGTGCGCTGGTAATCTCCAGGAGAAAGATTAATAACTATTCTTATCATCCACAAGGAGAGTCAACAGGCTACCGCCTACCGGCCGTACTGGGTATAATTTTGTAATCAGGACATTGAGAGAATATTCATCGCGTACACACATTACATCAGGTCGGTGACTGCATAATCGCCAGATCATTACAAGAGGGTATGATTCATTTGTTCCACGCATTGGGCATGATTTTTTTTGTTCTATAATACTTTTTTTATGGAAAAATATTTGTTTTTATAAACGAGCATGTTTGTTATCATAAATAATATTTTTAAATACGTGTGTAGTCGTTATCGGGTTTCAATCGTCCAGCGCACTCTGATACGGGGATTACCATGGCTAAGATAGTCCCATACTGGGGTTCAGTCCTCGCTTTCACCCTGCCTGGGGATTCGCGCATGTTAATTCCCCATATCAGTGCTCCACTTCACCTGATAACTAATAATCCTTGGCTACTAAAATTTCAAAACAAATATATATAATCGTATACTACTGTTCTGATGCTATCTGCTAGGACTGAACTGACACCTTAGGTCCTAACACCTATAGATGATACCTAGCGCTCCTCTGCAAAGCCTGGTTTGTAGCTCAATGGTAGAGCACCATGCTTGACATGCTGGAGGTTGCCGGTTCGAGGCTGGCGGCGCCAAGCACACCTGGTTTTCCTTCTTCACGCCATCACCGCTTCTCTCGCGCTCTGTGTTCGCGCGTGCACCACACGTTCTCACTGAAGAACTGGAGGTCTCGTACTATGTCGCGAGGGTCCCTCTAAGAACTGTGCCGTGCACGGCGTCATCTTCTCTGCATCACGCGTTCCCAGGGTCGAGACACGTGGCACGTGCATTGGACGGTCAACAACATCCATACATGGTAGTCAACAACAAGGAAAATACTGTTGAAATAAAGTCTGCGCTGTGCGGGCCTGCCCGTAGCTGTCCCGGACAAAGAAGGTGAAACTCAAATATTAGATATGTGGCGTGTGGTAAAAATCTTAAAAGATCCAGCGGAAGTATGTCTGGGAAGAGCCTGGCTAGTTTCTGAATATCTTGCATAAAAATATTTTCTGAATTTGCGCAGCATTGCATGCCAAAAGTTGACTCATTGGAATAAAACACCAAAGTTTCCCGCTGGGGCCACGTTGCAACTTCAGTAATTACTATTTAAGGCCTAAATAAAAGTGTTGACATCACATTTCGACTGCTTTGCAACAGGGTTTGCAAAAATTAAAAAATTGGTGTTATACTCATGCTTACGATACTAACCATAGCAATCATTTTTTTTTTGGTAATCAAATCAAATGCTGAAACATGTAAATGATAATATTATTCTTGGATCGCCCATGTCTCTTGCAACTGTTTCGTTTTGGTGGACGTCTCATAAAAAAACGCCCTGGTGCAATGATGCATGTTATCAGTTTCTTTGAACAAACATAATTACAAGCAGTTCCTACTCTTATGAATTAAATATTATTGCACTCTTTGATAGGGGGAATATGGGGTTGGAGTGGCTACAAATGAATATTTAAATTTAAATTCAGGCAAAAAAAATTACCTTTTTTTTGTTTGACAACAGTCGGTAGCTTCCTTCATAAAGTTATTGTCGAAAATGTCGCCCTCAGGACTGAACTTCGCAGCTTGAGAAACAATAAAAATACTAGAAAACACAGACATTTCAAGGCGGCAAGGCGAATTTTCGACGCATACTTTTGAACGAGCTCCGATTGTTGCAACAAAAAGCAACGAAAGGTACTGTGTTTTCCTATTTTGTTATTTTAAATTTTAAATGTTCATTTTTTAGCCCCGCAAACCCATATTCCCACGTATTGAGATAATATCATTGCACATACACAACTATTATAATTTAGAAGCAATTATACTAAAGAAGTACAATTGCGCAGTTTTGTTTTCACTGTGATTCGCGATTTCCCTGGGCTTCCCCTTTGTTTCTTTTCACAACCCCTTTTTCTTTTCACCGCGATTGTGACTCAACGCCCCACGCGTCCCCCCGGCTTTGAGTCTGACGTTGAGTCAGGCGAACAGTTTCTATCTCAGGGAGTACTAACCGTCAAATTAACAAATCTTTTGGAAATCACACTTTTTTCGGGATATCTAGTGAACCATACCAAAATGAGAAAAATTAATTGCTATTTGCCTGCAAGCTGCACCACACTTATGACTCCATCCAGGCTTTATCATCAGCATGACGAGCTAGGCTAGCCTCGACATTCACAAACTTTAACACTTTTTTTTTTTAAAAAAAAATACTTACACTTACCATAATTGGTGACGGAAACTTGAGCTAGCAATTACTATGTCTACTCTAGGCTATGAGTCTAGGGTAATTATGACTCACATGCAGTTTATTATTCCGTTGAGGATGCCGAATTCATAGGTGGTGGCACCATACCAGATTCTTTCCGCGACTGGTCTTTAATCCAAACACTGCAATGAATCGAACAAGCTGATTTTGTTCAATTTTTGCAGGTTTGCACGGGCATCAGGCCATTTGTGCAACCGCATCAGGCCATTCTACAGCGGGAGCGTTAGCCGGTCAACGATTTCGCCGGTTTCAAAATAATTACTATATGATGGACCTCTGTCACCTCAAGCCTCATTCCAGCTCAGTGCTAATTTGTATCCGGTCTGACTAAATGTGTGTACACTGAAATCATGTTAATACTTAACACTAAAATTCACAATTTAACGCAATTTATTTAATAATAAAGCTTAAAATTGGACAAAACTCATGAATAAAATAAAATATACCAGATACTTTCATACGCTATGATAGGGAGACGGGCTCTCTGTAGTAGCATGTAGGAAAACAATATCGTCGGCAGTACTGAGTTTAATGGGAATTTGGTGAGGAAATGCTAGAAAAATTTTATGATTAAAATTGTCACATTGTATTTAAATAATTTCATTAAAACTACTAACATAACCAGCTGCGATGGAGAGTGTTTCTCTTGCTAATGGTGTCTTTAAAACTGTAATTTTTTTTGTTTTTTTGATCGCAAAAATGAGTGTTTCTCTCCAGTCATGCCAGTGCAAATTTGTCACGCTTCACAAAGGTGCAGAATTCTGAATTTCTGTAACATTTTGATGTTCACTAGCATTTTTGTGCCTCTTTTTTTGCATTAGATTTTTTTCTTTTGTTTTCAATTGATTATGTTGCTAACAGTTACAAACACATAATCAGAATTCCCAACACCTAGTGTACATTTTTAAATTGAAAAAAATATGATTGTGCTGTGATGGTCTTTTCTTTAGAAAAAAAACCCAGAAATTTATGTTGCCAATCGGTAACACTTTTCAGGCTGATAAAATGTCCCGTTTAATAACATAGAGAAGTAAATTACCAACTGTAACACATAAAATTGTATCCTACATGAGTGATATACAGAATGGGATGTTTTCAATACAGGAATATCATTGCACACAAGTTATGTTGATTCTTGAGACTGATTCCTACATGTTCACTGTATCTGTACCGTTAAATATTGAAATATCGCTGCTGTGAAAAAAATTACAAGTGAAATAAGATCATTTTAGGTTCGTGTGGTGATGCGAATAGTATGCCTAAGTCCAACTAGGGTATATTTAAATACATCTAGTGAAGTGAAAAATATTCTAAGTCCCAAAAGGTATCTTTTAGTGCAGAGAAAATATTCTAAGTGCCGAAATAGTGTTATATTTTAGAACAGCTAGGTGAAGTGAAAATATTCTATGTCCAAAATAGGTATAGTTTAGATACATCTACACATAGAAAAATATTCTAAGTCCAAATAGGTTATTTTAGATACATTTAGTGCAGAGAAAACTATTCTATCCACATAGGTATATTTAAGATACATCTCATGCGAAGAATATTCTTGATGTCCAATATGTATATTTTTAGATACCTCTAGGAAGTTAAAAATTTCTAAGATCCCAAATAGGTTAATTTAGATACAAATTAGGTACAATTAACCCTCAGCTCCAAAAGTGAGTAGATACAAATTAGATACAGTCAGAATGTAGCCTAAATATACCTTTTGAATATTAGATACATATGTGATACTATTAGGTACAAATAGGTACACTAGAGTGTACCTACATTTTGCCAGGGGAGTATATTAGATGCATGGGATGCAAAGGGCGGGCATCTTGGTCTAACCGACCACAAATCCTATTCCAGAGACTCCTGTTTAACAGAAGTTGTATCCCGGTGCCTGCAGCGTTTTAGAGACATGCCATCCCACACACTCCCAACTACAATGAGCTCACTGAACTTGGCTTGATTCTGTAGTCCGTTATGTCGCTTATCCACAGTTCAATGGGAACAATTTTTTGTATAAATGACTGGCTCATACCACGCTTGGGCACTTTTTGGATGACCAATATGGCCGTCAGCAATTACGAAGCCCAGGTTTCCAATCCATTGTATAGAGATCATTGTTTCCAACCCATTAATGATCGGTCAGCACTGTACTTTTCAATGTACCGAGTACGCTTCTTTGTATGATGTAGATTTTCCTAATTTCTTTTAAAAACTATATTTCCAAGAATCCGCAGGCTCATTTTATACAATTAGGCCACAAAGTATACATTTGGTGATAAATTTTCTATATTTTAAAGGAAACGTTAAGCTGTGTTTTTAATAATTTCAATGTTAAAATTAAATGCGATGCCTTCATACAGGCCAGAACTTGAATAACCACCGATCATCTTTCAATTGGTGTGAACGACTAAACAGTGGCTTGTGGCAAAACGATAGCGTAAATAATAAGGCGGCTTCCTTAAATCGTCTACTGCTTCGAAAGTTAAGCGTGAACATGGTGTTTTTCACAGGATACTCCAATGACCATTCAAACCATCTGGTACGTCATATTTAGGGATATTTCAATTACATATGTGCCGAAGATTGGCCATCAATAATCCCTTAAGCTTTGTTTTTGTGAACAGGCATTTTCAAACTACTCTTCATAAAAGATTCAATAATGCAAAGAAACACCGATTTAAAGCTATACACCTCATTTCTTTAATTTTCGTGCTTATTTGTCTGTTTATTTATTTACCTCAGATCGCATGGATATGGAAATGAAACCGTTGTTGTAAATGGTTAATTTCTTACTTTAGACTCTTTGAATAAGGTAAAGTTGCCACTTTTTTCTGACAACATTTTTGGAAAAAGGGATGTGTGTTGATTCAAAGGTTTGTTTGAAAACAACACCTTTTGTGGCAGAGCCACTATGTTTCCCTCTCTTCAGAACTTTTTAAAATTTTCCAATAATCCAGTTCTAAGAGTTATGCAACAAATGTCTTGGGATTTTTAGAGGGGGAACTTATTTTTTGGTAACCGTGTATATAGTGGGTTGTGTGTGTGTGTGTGGTGTGCATGCGTAAGTGTTGCATGTGTGAGTGACGTGTGTAAACATCAAGTCATCAAGCATGGCATTTTGTGTTGCCTGCCTAAGGGCGGTATGCGAATACTAATCCAAATTCTGTAATTGCTGTGTGTATTTATGTGCATGTCTATGTGTTAAAGTTTCGGTAACACCTTTTCATTTCAAATTGCTTGTATGACACCTTACTCAACTCTGGTCACATGCAGTCCATGTCTAAAGTACATACCAAGGTCAATATCAGAGGTCAACTTGTGCAGTAGTTGGATCGCGAAAGCAGGTGACTCTAGTGGTTATAGAACCACCTTGTCTTATTTTCCAAACGCTGGGGATATTTGACAACTGGGTTTCTGTTTGATTGACTACTTAATCTTTATTGCCATAATCAGAGTCATTTTCTCTCCAAATTTGAATTGCCTATCTATTGTGTCGTTCAATTGCTAGTATTATGTCATATCAGGATATAATATACCGTTTTCAATGCATAACACTATCAAGCTTGTTGAATTACCTTTAGGTTATCACCACTAACCTGGCTGCCGTAAGGATCAAAAATCCTTGGGTGGACTACTTTCTTTGCATGGCATCTGGGAAAAAGGTGCTTTAAAAAAATGTCTGAAAATGCACTAGTTATTTAAAAAGTGATGACATTTTTGTGATTGTACCTGGTAGCACTGGTATGTGTTTTCTCAAACTAAGCGGCGCGCATTTGGACTTGATTTGAGGAATTTACTCCGCGGTCATCATTTTACATCGTAGTGGCAAATTACTAGCTTTGGCGACTCATAGAGAATCTGGGGTTGCCGGTCGGACATCGATCAATTTTGGTGTTTGTACTAAAATTTTTTTTTAAATTTTAAATAGTCTTTTCAAAATTTTGTTATTTGGTGATTTCAAGATCTTGTACTGTTGAGGTGATGTTTTGTATTCCTTTCCACTGTGAGAAAGTTTTTAAAATGTGAAAAGAAACTGCTCAAAGTGCCATTTTTTTCCCATAGACGACTGTGTAAACGTGAGTTATGGTGTGTAACCTATAGCTAACTCAGAAGATTTTGAAATTGTAGATTTTTTGTATGTCATTAAAATCTTCCTCTAGAACTAAATATTCACATAAATTCTCATTTCCAAAGTTTCAGATGAAGCAGATTTTTGTTTTGATGTTCAAAATGTATTTTACAGTACCATTATACCATGGAACGTGACCAAATAAACCAACTTAATAACAATTCTGTATCCCCATCTGGGGCTACGTGAACCAGTTAAACTCATATAAATTATACAATCACCAGAACGGTCTTGTCCCGCACATAAACAGGCACATTTTCTTAAAAAGTATATAACAAAATGTCACCTCATTTCTTTTCCCCAAGAGCAGAGACCAATGGAATATGTATCGACATTTCAGCAACCCATGAGCTAAAGATATTACAAGGGCCGGGTATGTAGGGCCATTGTTATAGCCAGGTGTTACCTGAGCCGCGATTCGGGTTGAGTGACAATCCCTTCTCTCTCACAATAACTACATTTACATTATAATATAGGTCTTGAACTACTTTTCCTTCTGAAACGCGGTAAATTGAATAAAATGAAGTTACGCAATAAGTTACGATTTTGGTTTCTGCACAAAGTTGTTTATGTCAAAGCTGGCCCAGCAACATTCTCCTTATGATGTTTGTTCATTTTTCTTCTCCCTTTCGAATAAATGATGAAAAACATGGCGCAAAGTTTTAATTGAACACGCACTAATAGAAGCTCATATTATATTTTTAATGAGGGGGGTTTTTTTTAAGTATTTTGTCCCCTGAAAATTACTTTTCCCCCCAGTCTAATTGGAGAGCGTAACAGTTGAAATCTCTTCAGCTGCTGCGACAATATAACAATGTCCTACACTCCCAGAGTAAGGGATTTGAAGTGTTTTCTACAACCGCATACTGGTCCGGTGATTGAAATATCTTTTAAACTCCATTGTTTGCCTGAAGTCTAATGTGTATCCACTATTCACTGAATCTTGGGGAAATGAAATTGAAGTGACATTATATATATTTGTAAGAAAATGTGCCAGTTTTATGTGCGGGAACAGAACAGTTATGTGATCGTAATAATTATTATGAAATTTACCTTGGTTTTCCCTTAGCCCCCAGATGTGGACTACAAAACCAGCATAGAAGGACATGTCCAAATCGACTACATAGGAAAATTCATGCAGATAACAAAAATTCTGGATTGGAATTTTATTCAAAGTTGTTATTTCTATATGGAGGACAACACTTAGCTTAGCTATTTCACACAGTGATATTATATTGACAATGATTATGTATTGCCAAAAAAACATGATTTGTTAAAAAGTTTAGGGCGCCATCTTCATCAGGAAACTCTCTGAGTCCTCCTTTAAAATTGAATTTTTTTTCTATTTCATGACATTATCAATGTTGGTATTTTGATTTTTTTACAACAAAATCACCCCAAATTTAGGGCATTACCACTGTAACGTATGTTAGAAAAAGTGAGCAAAAAAAAACAAAAACATCATTTCTTTTCATAATGCAAACAACTCAACTTTGACAAAAATTGAGAGCTTCGTTTGTTTACATGACTTATTCTTATCGTATCCAACACAGGGGTTCTCAGGATCCTCTACTCTCTACTCCGTCCCAGCTCGACGTATGAAGTAGCGACGCGGGCATGTACATTGTACTGACTTTCAGAGCGCACGCGCGTAGGCAAAACACGCGCGCTGTAACTACAAGCCAGCACTGGGTCGACGCGGGCGTCATCACTTCATACTTCAGACCAGACAAGTATATAGCCTAGATGGTAGCAACATCTAGGCTGCTTCCCTGAATTTTGCAATGTCCCTTGTTTGGCATTGTTTGCCCAACAGTGGCCAGACCAAGATATGTTACATTGTCTATTAGTTCCATGACTGATAGCGGCTTTAATGTAGCTTCCACCCCCAAAATGTAGAACTCGGTGTATTTATGTTCAAGCATAATTAGTGGCCTGTTACTGAAGATTCTGATGATTTATTTATTAAATATTCGGATATTCATGTTGTTAACACCAGACAAGGGTTCACATTTCTTCTGCTTGTTTCAAAATGCAGAATTGATGATGCCATACAATCATAATCGGGTAACAGTTCTGTATTGCATATAAACAATATCTCATGCAAAGTTAATATAAATTGATTTTGTATTACCATTATTTTTTTTGTCTTCTGACCTTTTTAAAGATGCATTTGGAATCATGGGTTTTCACTATGTTTTTAATGGCACATTTCGTGGATTTCAACACCTTCTGTTTTATTCTTGTTCACTAGATATCCCTGAGAAAAGCTTATAATTCACAAAATTAGAGTTAATCCGACTTGCGGTTTGTGTTATGACCAATCGCTGGTTTTCCCACGTCCCATAAGGCATTGTGTTGTAATTTCTGTCCGAAATAACGAATGGCAAAATTCCCTTGGGCAGATACTACCAATTTTGTGATGATGCGATCTGGGAAAAAACCCTACACATGGTGCAAATTTATATTTGAAGTTTTGACTATCATTGCAAAGTTTGAATGTACAGTTTTCCATAACTTTTTACTTCTTCTATGATACACACTTCAAAAGTTAATGCCTTATACATCTGACAAAAAATAAAGTAAACATAAACAATTTAAGGTATTTTCTTTATTTTTTAAAAACTGTCCTGCGTCGACATGTGGCGGGTTTCGCATACACATCACATTTGGCACGGAATAGTTCGGTCACAACGTGGATTTTCTTCTAGCTAACGGTTTCAGCTGATATGAAAATCTCTAACTTTTTTGAGGTAAGTCGGGGTGGTGATGGGTGGGGGACGAGGTTTTGGATCAAAAAATGCCCCTTTAAAGCCAGGGGTTCTGAAAATTCCTTACAGGGGCATACCCAGGCCTGGAAGACTTGAATGCGTCTGGTGGGGACCTCTGGCAGTAAAAAGTAGGCTATTTTGTCAATTCCTTTGCCACCCATGTGCTGGCACTGCGCCCCCCCCACCCCAGCTGTGTACGCTGGTGTCTACCCCCCTAAATCCGCAAATATTTTCCCCAAGGGGATAAATAACAACCTCTTCTAATTTACAGGAGGGGGCATTTTGGGGTTTAATGAGACTTATGCTTTTATATACAGAGAGATCGTCAGTAGGCTTCCCACAATGCATTGCTTCCATGAAGGTTTTTGTCCAGCTACTGATGTGAATCGTTAGCGATGAAACATGGCTAACTTGACAGTACTGATCACAATCTTGCATTTTAAAGAATCTTTCATCACTAACGATTCACTTGACTCCCTGTACAAAAACTTCATTGAAGCATGCATGTGGAAGCTACTGATATCTTCTCTTTTTATATACAATCTTGCAACCAAGGTTTTTCTAATCAAAATTGTATGAGGATTCCAAAAATTATGGGTGTCCTTTTTTAAATGTGTTTCTTCTTTGGATGTATTCTAGAGGGCAAGGTTTATACAGGATCTACATATAAAATGGGGCCAAATGTGGTTTCAAGATTACCGAAATGTATAGTTTGCCCTACCTGAGGGTTAGAATACCAGAGTTCAGGCAAAATGGTTTCAAGGTCACACAGTTCAGATTCATCGGTTTGTTTTAAAAATGTGCCAATTGGTTTCGTTTTAATGTACGAATCCGAAAATATACAGTCGCATTGTCAATGACGTTTTTATGATAATTAGAAGGCAATATGGCCATGGTCCACAGGGTCTCTGGGATACACTAGTCATATCTGAAAAACTCTCACTTGAAAGGTGAAACACAGACTCTATATAATATTTTCATATTAGTATGACCCAGCTGAACGATTTAAAATCAGTTCTTCAACAAAATCAGACCATTCTTATAAATAATGACCTTGAACTTTCTTGAGCCTATTGTTATAAACCACAATAGGTCTACCTTGGCAAACTATAACCTTTTTAGAAACCTTATTAACAACGGATAGATTGGTATAACTTTTTCAACACTTTTAAAAAAAAAAAACACTTTTATTGTTTTACCCCTGTATCCAATATTTTGACCCTCTATAAAACACCAAAGAACACATTTTAGAATGACCCGCATGATTTCAGAATTCTCCATGAATATTTCCTGTATGGAAAACATTGTTTTAAAATTCTATTTGTAATTACGTCCCCAGTACTATTTTCTTGAGATATCTAATGAACCATAATACAAAACTTAAGCTGCTACGTCACAAAATGTACCATGAAAACCAGGTTCAAGTTACATTTGTTTTTTTATGTTGGGTAGTTCTTCAGGAGCCAAGAGGGCGGAGAGAGAAGGAGAGGAGAAGCGTGCCGCCAAGATCGCAGCAGGCGAAGCAAACCCAACAGGGACTCGGATAATTCTGTCTCAGTTCAACCCTCATGGAAGCCAAGGAATCACGTCTTTCAGGTAACAAACAATTTAATTGGACTGAAAGATACTTATCTTCGCAAAGTACAATTTTCATTATTTAAAGCAACAATGTGGGAGATTTTCTGATGAAATACGGACCAAAACAAGTTCAATGATTGCCCACAACCAAAAAGATTATGCCTCTAAAGGTCACCAATTTTACATTTATTTCATTTATTCATATTTTATTAGTTCCATTTTATATTTATTTTTTTAAAGGAACATGAGGAGGTTTTGATGATATAATTTGCTAAAATTGCTTTGATGGTTGTAGAGCAGGTTGTAGATTTATTGCACAAACAATGTAGAAAAAAAGAAACCAAAGAGAAGAGAACATTTTTACACTCCCATGTTTTATTTTGGCGCTTTAGCATATTTTGCAAAAAAAAACAATGGGAGAATAAGGATATATCTCCTATGCCGAGAGCGGAAATTTGGACCCCATTGTGACAAGATGCATTAGCAACTTCTGAGAACCTCTTGCTGATTAGTTCCAAAGAAGGTGTATATATATTACTAGTGTGAGTGCAAACGGTTGTAAGTGCAATAGCTGCCATTGGTCAGGATTCCCATCAAGCATACTATATGCAAAATCATTTGGTCAGTGGCTCTTGAAATGTTTTTCAGGTGCCTGTCACCTGAAGAACAATTTCAGGAGCCAAGACTCAATTGAAAGCTAAATTGAGAGTTTTATCCTAATACATGGCAGCACAAGATGTATACAATGGCAGCTATGGCACATACGACCTTGTTGCACTCACACGACAATATTGATGGGCTGAATGATATTTTATAAACTCTATTTTAGTGGTTACTTAAATGACTATAACATGTATTCACCAATCAGACACTTTGTTAGAGAGAGTAGTCCCGGGGGTTAAGAATTTATTTTCTCATGTTATTTCCTAGACATGATGGCCCCAAGACAGGAACTCCAGAGAGATCGCCAAGCTGCAGTCCTCCCAGGACACGACCATTGCTTGTGCCACCACCGAGGTTTAAAGATCACAGTAAACTCAGGCAGTCACTCATTTTGATGAAACTCTCAAAATACGGTAGGTATTGAACTCTCATTGGCTCTGTAGGCAATTATAGTTGATGTGACATCGGTTACAAGGCTGGCCTTGAAGATACCTGCGCATTACTTAATTGCGCATTCCTCATTTGGCGTAGTTTTTGAAAAAACCTGGGCTCTAAATTCTGCATTATCAGTCAGTCCTTCAAAGTTCTATTGATGTCTGCCAAACTTCCCTTCCAACATGTCACAATCATCATTTTTGTGTTGTTTGCAGAAGGCACATATGATTGCTTTGTCGTGTGTCTGTGCATGTAATCTGTCTGTGTGTCTTTGGTCACAATGTTAACCCGAAACATAATTGGCCACTGTTTCAACATATATCAACCATTTTCATGCCACTTGCTTGTATTGGTCCTTGGATAGTGCCCCCACCTTACTTTTCTTCCTAGTGGGGTCAAAGGTCTCTAGAGGTCATTTGAGATCATTTTCAAAAATGGAAATCCATATATACAATTGAGTTTCTTGACACTTGGATGGTCCTTGGATAGTAGTGCCCACATGTTGCTGACCTCATGTGACCCTTGTTACCTCATTTGACCTATGACCCCCCAAAATGGTCAGATTATTTTACAATTTTTCCCTTCCCCCAAATTATGCATTTTAGACAGGTAATCTGGTTCAACTCTCTGAGGCATTTAAAAAAAACCTAACCTTAAGCCTTAACACGACCTTAAAGCAATGACATATTTTTTAAGAGGCGCCCCTAATTTTTCAAATTTGAGGATTTCGCACATTCTGTTGGTAATTGTGTAGTCAAACTACCTGTGAAGTAATGCTAAAAAATGAGCATGTGTGATAAAAGAAGGGATTTTTGTAATTAGATTTGGGGACCTGCCTCTGCGATCCCAATTCAACAACAGCTCCACAAATTGTGAAATTTCCCTGACTATAAGGCAATCTTCAGGTGCTCGTAACTTGACTTGCATGAAACAAAGGAACAGCTAATGGATGAAGGGTTGACACGTACATGGTGTTCTTTCCCGTCTATTTTATATTGGAATTGACGTTTTCAAGCCCGTTGAATTCTTACCGGGATCCGATATTAATTATTCTAATTACAATACAAATTCCTTCTTATTGGGACACATAAAGTTCAAGCTGTCAACCCATTCCACATTGGGGGTGTACGTTACTAGCCAATTACCATGTACTGTTTAAAAAATCTTAATTCTTTATGACAATGGTGCCGCCTTAAAAAAACATGTGCTGTTTTTTTGCTTTAAAGCGGCAACTGGCACTTTTCACAAATATGAAATTTCTTTCATTGTCTCTCATATGATAGTCTAGAGGGGGGGCCCCCCACATTTTGGGAAGAATAGAGATACATTTTTACACATAAAAATACAAACCTCAAAACAGATAGGGGCATAATAAGAGGCTACAGACAGCCATGTAATTTGTAGGCCTAACTTTTAAGTTTTTACCATACCTTTAATCAACAAATGTTGTGGTATTATGAATATCTAGACTCGTACTTATTGATATTAAACCACAAAGTCAAATACCCTTCAAACAAGGTACATTCCGTGGGAAAATGCATACGGCGTGCGTTTTCCTGTGCTAAACCTCAGTTCTCCGTCGTCTGTGCTTGAATTAATGTCGCCGGCGGAATTATATAAAATGTTCTGTTTTACCCATAGGACCGCTGATTTGGTCTTAATCATTTCAGGTGAGGGCTCATGTATATCAAAAGCTTACAACCATGCAAAAATATTTGAGGTTGAAAAATCTTGAGGCTCACTATTTCAAATGTGGCCAAGTGTACTTCTTTAAAATGTTTTGCGCACATCAACTGGAAGCCAATGCATTTGTTGTAAAGATTCACGCCATTTTAATTAACCACTAATACATTGAGTCCAAGATAGGGTCGATCAATGAATTACCTCTTCCATACAGTTAATGTTATGGTGTACTGTTATAGGGGTCACACAAGGACTTAGTCAACTCATGCCATATGAATATAATTGAACTGTAGATATTAGTCATGCTTCACTGGATCTGCATGATCTTGAACTTGAATGCGCGTTTAGGGAATTGTGCGATATACTGGGGAAAAATATTGTATTGGAAATAATGAACAGGGATAAAAAAGGTATATGCCATTATCTTGATTAGAAATTCTGTTAATGCTCGAGACCTATCTAATTTTACTTATTTCTAACATACAAATTGAAAAATTGAACCCACTGCACCGGCATATCCAGACCTGGCTTTTTGAAGGGACCCCGGGGGCGGCTGAGGACCCACTGAAGTATTTTGTAAGCTGTAAATGAACGTCATATTATGGATGTCGGGAGTGTATGTACGGTGCAAAAAAGTGTAACCCTCTATATAATTGGGTCACGTAATGCACATTATTGGTCACTGGATGCACCTACATGATGGATGTAATAGTATTTACACCATGATGATCATTGAGTAGTGTCACTCATGTGAGCTTAACAGGTGTAAGGGCAAGGGTCAAAGAGGGTCATTTTCAGTCAAGGTTATGTATTGCATGTTGCCAGGAGATTCAAGCGACTTGCAGAGAGTGGGGCTCCTAGTACTACTTTCTACATTTAAAGAGTGAATTTCACTCATGAAGGGAGTAAATGAGGGACAACACATTGTTGAGTGAAAAATTGACACTCTGAAATGAGTGAAATTTTACTTTTTATGTCAATTAGTTCACGCTTTTAGAGTGAAACAATTATGCTCATTCAGAGTGAAATTTAACACTCAAAAGGTATTGTCCATTTCACTCTTTTTCACTTTTCATTTGTTTTAATTTTAGAGGGTAACTCAATGATAGGGTCATTAAGGAGTAATGCTGGACAAACAATTTTGAGTGAAAATACACTCTGAAAGGAGTGAAATTGTACTTTTGATGTCAATAGTTCACTCTTTTGAGAGTGACAATATGCTAATTTCAGAGTTGAAATTTCCCCTCCAAAGTATGTCCATTTTACCTTTTTTTCATCTTTCATTTGTTTTAATTTAAAGAGTACCTCAATGCATAGGGTATTTAGGGAGGTAAATGATGGACAACACATTTTTTGCAGTGACAAAACACTCTGAAATGAGTGAAATTTTATTTTGATGTCCAGAGTTCATATTTTAGAAGGACCCATATGCTCAGTTCAGAGTGACAATTTTAACACTCAAAAGGTATTGTCCATGTTAACTCTTTTTCACTCTTTCTATTTGTTTTAAGTTAGAGATTAACTTATGCAGAGGGCATTAAGGGAGTTCAATTGATGGACAACACATTTGTGAGTGAAAATACACTCTGAAATGAGTGAAATTTACTTGATGTCAATAGTTCACTCTTTTTCAGATGAACAATTATGTCATTTCAGAGTGAAATTTTTACACACTTTCAAAAAGGTATTGTCCATTTCACTCTTTTTCAACCTCTTTTTTCTATTTGTTTTAATTTAGAGAGTCCCCAATGCATAGGTCATAAAGGAGTAAATGATGGGACAAACACATTTTAGACACGTGGAAATACACTCTGAAATGAGTGAAATTTACTTTGAGTGTCACAGTTCCCTCTTTTTAGATGAACAAGTTATGCTCATTTCAGAGTTTGAAGTTTTCCCACTCAAAAGGTATTGTCCATTTCACCTTTTTCACTCTTTATATTGTTTTTAATTTTGAGAGAGTAAGTACCTCAATGAATAGGGTCATATGGGGCTGTGGGGCAGTGAGTGAGGCCATAATAACACCACACAAGTCAAACTTTCAGCAAATCATTTATTTATTTAAAAAAAAAAAAAAAAAAAAAAAAACTTTTTATGTTTTTTTTAAGTCTCAAGCGTCAGAGAAGTTAGAAATTAAACAGTATTTTTTTTATCCTTCAGCTCAAAAAAGGAAAATCTATTTCAAGCTGGAAATTGTGAAGTTCTGCCTCTCTAAATTTCACACATCTAATGTAACACAAATTCTATAAATCTATGTTACATACAATAAAGGTTTCATTCCATGCATCTAATGTAACCTTACACACCAACCGATGCTACTGAAGATTCTCAATAAGTAACAAATACTCAGTTGGCATGAAAAAAGGGAAATTTGAGAATGGTTTGATCTGCTTCACTTTTATGGAATAATACTGCGTATGAGCAAGTCTAAAATACGAATAATGGAGTGGACATAGCCAACATGCTTTTTACTTCCAAGCGTCCATTTGCAAGCATGATTGGAAGCCCCTTTATTGTTATTTATGAGATAGAATAAAACCTGTGTGCATAGCTTTGAAAATGGTCATTTCTACGCAGATAATATATCATCTGTAAAGGCATGTCAGTTAGACTATGCAGGTGCATAATGGTGGTGTTCATATTCATCGGCAAACTTTGCCAAACAGGCTTTTCACACAACGCAGTATGTTTCATACATCTGCGCACGCAAAGCATGTTCGAAGGCTATGTGTCGGCAGAGGTTTTGGCGATGAAGAGTATGAACCCACCATAAGCACGCACAGTCATTCCAAAGGGGCAATTCTCCCCGGCGGACTCGGGTGTGGGGGTGGTAATTGGTAAAGAATAGGCCCAGACATATTCTGATGTCGTAAGAGGGCGACTAAAAGGAATCTTGTCAGTGGCGTAACAGGCGGGGGGCACAGTGCCCCCCCCCCCCCCCCCAACAAATTGAAAAATAAAAAATAAAAAAAAACAAATAAACTAAACAAAAAAAAAAACGAAAAAAAAAAAAAAAAACAAAAAATTAGTTTTTTCAAAAAACAAAAAAACAAAAAAAGAAAAAAAAAAAAAGAAAACAAAACCGAAATAAAAAAAATACACAAAGAAAAAAAAAAAAAAAACAAGTAACAAAAAAAAAAAAAACAAACAAAACAAGAAACAAAAAAACAAACCCCCCCCACCCCCACCCGCCACCCCCCCCCCCCCCCCCCCCCACCCCCCCCCCCCCCCCCACCCCGACGGCTTGGCCGGGAAAAAATTTGCAAAATCATGCTAAATCGCCGTTTTTTAGCCCTTGACGGGAAAAAATTGGCCGGTTTGACCCCCCGAGAAGGAAAATTTCCCAAGACTGGGGAAATAAAAAAATTTGCCCCCTCAGAGAGGGCAGGACGACGCCACCGCGTATTGTTTAATTGAGCTCGAATTGAATTTTGTACACTACCAATAAGAACTCAACATTTTGACTTAGATATCTATGATCTATTGCAGACTCTTGTCGAAATTTGACCCAGACATGTATCAAGTGACTAGATTTAGTCAAATTTGCCAAAAAAGTTACATAGTTCTTAGAAAATTTCTATAATTGCTAATTTGAGCCACCTGAAGGGGCTAGCCAAATAGCATCTATTTAATAAGATCATTAGATGTTATAATTTGTCATGCAAGACACAACAAAATCAAAGCCTGCTTTTCTATGGGACACTTGCACGAAACAGACAAGTTCAAAACAGGTTTTGGTTTCTTTATTTTACCTGTTTTTTCAAAATTTTAAAAATATTGCGATATGTTCTATGACCAATCAAGTGCAGATGTGGACTCATAGTGTTTAAAAATCTCCTCCTGTATTACCTTTAATAATAACTCAATATCTTTTTTCATGGTTTCATTTAAATGTAACTCATTAATAAGGCTTCAAATGTCACAGTGAATTTCAGTCCCAAAATAGGGCAAATTTTTCTATATAAAATTTGTGAGTCTTCCTCATTTTTATGATTTAAATCATAACCTGTTCCTGGAAGCTACCATGTGGCATATAATATGGACCAAAAGAACAAATGTTAAGCTGTTTACGTGGTTGGTCCTGTAATCATTGTTTGCTTTTTGTCAAATTCAGTCGTCTAGTCTCTATGGTTAGGGGTATACTATGTGCTAATGCAGTGGCGTACGAGGCAGTCGATCCAGAGGGAGGCAAATTGCAATCATCTGCCAGAGAGGGCAAAATTGTAAGTTTGTCCCCGGGGATTTGCTCCAATACGTTGTCTGAAAGTAATTGAAAATCGCACATATAGAGCAGAAATCACCAAATGTACTTAATTTTGCCCCAAAATTTAGGTGAACTTGATCGAATTCCAAGAGAAGATGCACGGAAAAAGCATATTTGGTCCACCATCGTCCCGCTTTTTTCGAGCCAGAGGGGGGCTACCACCCACCACTCAGTAGCCACTAGTTAAGGAAGCACATGTTAAGGAGAACTGACAGAGGAGAAGCACTCTAAAAAACAAGTATTAACTCAGTGGATAACACTTTTCAGTTTAACACATCACCGCAAGAACTTGATATTTTACATATTAAACGTATAGGAGGTGTTGCACGATTAACACCTAAATTAAAACATGTTAAAAACGAGTATTATGGTAGTAATATTTATGGAGTATTAGACACAATATAGGGTTAAATCCTAACGTAACACCTTACAGTGTTAATAATCAATAAAATTAATGCCCTTTTTAACACGTTTTCGTATTAAGTGTGTGTAAACACCTACTTACTTTACATATAAACTTCAATGCCTTGAAAGTGGTAGAAAATGTTATCCGCCAAGCTTATCACTTGTTGTGAGTGTAATGATTTGGAAATTCAACCAAATTATATAATGCTGCTACAAAAATTTCAATCAGCCTAAAGATGTTCTTGTTCCACATTAAAGGGGCCTTTCGTGATCCACAAAACCTCATCCCTCGATCTTACCTAACAAAAGTTGTGAGAGTTTATTATCATTGAACCGTTAGCCTAGTAATCATAGTACTAATCTATGTGCAAAATCGGTCGTTATATCTGCTAAGAAAGAGAAATTTGCAAAATTTTGCAGTTCGGTTATAAACATACAGAAGAAATACAGCACAGTGGCCTATGGACCGTGAGAAACAAGCAATTGCTAATAACAAAAAACCGCAAGGTCGGAATAACTCAAATTTTGTTTCATATAGTTAAATACAAGTAGGGTATTAAGTGACGGGTTGTCTCTAGGACAAATTCATATTAATTAACCTGTGGGGACTTAGAATATTTTTTAACCACATCCTCACAAGGAAACAATGTCCCCACAAGGCTTGAAATGTCCCCATAAGACAATGTGTATCCGTTCACACACAACTGGCACACACACATGCTGTGACACAAAACTAGCATTTCAAATTATTTCTGTAAAGTTATTTACATGACTCTGTTATCAAAGAGTCTACAGCGGTCCTTTATTGTTTTGAGACTAATGTAGCATACAGTCACTTAAGTGTTTTCACACAGTCTTACTCAGAGATTTATAAATCTCATTTTTTATGAATAGTAAAAAATCATTTTGCTCACAAAATCAAGGTTTGTATATGACTATGCTGATTTTTTTTTTTAAAAATTCATTAATTGTTTTGCTACATGTGGGGTCTGTCGATTGGCAAAAGAGTTGTTTTGGCATAACGTGGGATTGAAACTCTTTACGCTTAAGTCATTTGTGGAAGGCGATATGTTCAGTTGCATTCTAATCTGTTGAAGGCAAGGAATATACCAGCAGCCCGTGGATTCTACAAATTGTAGGGATTGTTGTAGGTAGAACAAGTTTTACGTCATATGTTATTGTTTGTTGCTGGTTTCTGATGATCCATCAACATATTTTGGCATTTTGAGATTTTTATGAAGTCTGGGTGTATTTTTGGCATTTGTTTATTTCCATTCTTGAAGTTGTTGGACTGCAGGTGGATCATTTACAAATTGGAACTCTGACGAGGGAATTCCCTGCACAAACAACGGAATGTGGTCCAATCACAAATCTTATTGATGCGTTCCATATTAACAAATGCAATTAGATATGTGATATAACTTTGCACCCATAATCATAAAATAATGATCATTAACTATTACAATTCCTTAATTTATTGAATGGAGGTTAAAATCGTACAGTGATAAAGGTATAGTCTTTAGTGAAGGCTGAGCGCATTCCACTATTCCTATTGCACTTGGAGGTTTAACTAATCCTACTACACTTATGAGAGAGGTTTAACTAATCCAACTTATGAGGGAGGTATAACTCCTCCAATATTGCTCTTTAGTCAAGCCTGAAAATCAGTAACTATTCTATTATGCATGGAATTGCACTTTATGAGGGCGGTCTAAAACTCATCCTTATTCACTTATGAGGAGGTTTAACGCATCCAAACTTATGAGGGAGGTTTAAATCATCCGTATTAAATTATGAGGGAGGTTTTTAACTCATCCAACTTATGAGGGAAGTTTATAATCATCCAAACTTGCCCTTAGTGAAGGATGAACTCATACACTATTATATTTTTTGCACGTATGACGGAGGTATAACTATCCAATCTGATATAGGTAAAGGCTGACACAAATTTCCTTTCTATTTCATGCACTTGATGAAGGAGGTACAACTCCTCCAATCTTGATCTTTAGGGAAGCTTTTGACCTTATCACTATTCTATTCTTGCACTTGATGAAGGACGTGGTACAATCATCCAATTGTGATCGTAGTTTCTTTGAGGGAAATTAACTCATCCAATCTTGTACCCCCAAAACTCCTTCCCGAAAGGGGCCATCACCACCAAAGGGCGGGATGGGAGGTTTGGTCCACGAAATGCCATGAAGACGCATCAAACAAGGGAAGGTGGAATGGGTTCTGAGAAACGCCCTCTGTCGTCAGCGCAAGACCTTGCCAGCAGAGCAGGTTCAGGGCCCTGTGTCAACACGATATCGACAGAGCGGGCTTCCCCTCCGATTTCGTCCAAAATAGAATTAGAGTCTTAAGTTCTCTAATCATGTTAAAGGCACTATCAGTGTTTGCCTTAAATCACAAATCAAAAAACAAACAAATCTAAAAAAAGATTTGTGCAAGTCTGTAAAGAGTATAGTTATCAAACCCCAAACCTACAATTGATAAGATGAACATCAAATGTGTCACAGTTGTGGGGGTCTGGTGGGCATTTTGTTATGTTTTCTTTTACCACCAGACCCACCCCAAATACCAGGGATTCAAAATTACAGAAAGAAAAAAAGACTGAAATCAATATAATATTTAATAAAAAAACCAAAATCAGATATTTTAGTCATTACTGTCCACACAGACTCTTACTACAGATGTTAAGAATGGTGATTCATGTCTTGAGAACAATGGTTGGATTTTCTTCCTTTTTCTGAAAATTTTCCATTGCCAAAAAAAAAATTCTACTGACTTACCCTTCAAATTTAAGATATTTTGTCTCTTTTGGGTGAATCACAAAGGTATTTAGTGAAACAAAAAAAAAAAAATTTTTGATGGAAAGCTTTATCCCGTCCTCTTTGAAGGCATATATTTATGGAGTAATTCACTGATAAAAAAGTATGAATAAATTATGAGGCACCCTCAAACTTTAATCCTCCTCTCTTCCCCCATCCCCAACCCGTTTTGGAATTTACACGGAAAGATAAGTCACGTTACTTTATCTTATGTTTAAAGCCGGCACTGGTAAATTTTCACGCAAATTGAAATCTTTGCTGTGCTCTTGGATGGTGGTCTGGGCCATTAGGTATATACCACATGTATCACACTTATCATTGCGTAAAAAAGAGGGGGCACTGTGGGGGAGGCTGTAGGAATCCTATTTAATTTGAGGTTTATTTAGGTTGCCGCGGATTATTCAATCAACGTCTGTTCGCGATATCACAATCTCGAACTCATGATAATAATGTGGGGGTTATGGGCGGTCGGGCAGGGGGGAGCCGTTTAGAGTTGCTCGGTGTGTTGTTCTTGTTAGTAGCTACAAATATTTTGTTTGTAGCTTGTTGCTGTGTTGTTTCTCCACGTACCTTAATTCATTGGTATTATAGCAGTGTAACATTGATTCGGAGTGACCAAAATATTCTCGAGCCCTGCTCCATTTTGCGTTTGCCCTCCGTCTTTATTGCTTTCTTTGTATTTATAATTACTGATTTGTGGAAGGAAAAAATAAACTGAACTGATCCTATTGTCATGTCTATATTGCCCTGTGGTGGATTAACAAGACGTCTAAGTCAATGGGGTTCTGAGTCTTAAAGAGACCGAGAAAGCTCTGTGAATTAATTAGACCTATATATTGGTTTAAGGTCATGGGTCCTTCATTTTCTTGCTGAAAACTGACAAAATTGGAAAATGTTTCCTTCTCCCCCAAAACAGTTACGAGGTGTAGAAAACCGGGTTGCATGCTTATGCAGATGAGGTAATACAGTGAGAGCGCCCATGCATGCCTAGCTGTGTTCAGGAATGGACCACATAAGTTCAAAGTCCACCCGATCGATATCGGTCACATTACTGAACAGCAGCTGGGCCATGGGCGACTCTCACTGCATTAATGCACCTGAGATAGAGTTGAGTGGGAGTTATAGGGTTTTTGATGTTAACATTAGAGTTAAGGCTCAGTTCACACAGCGATTGTTTGGTAGAAAACACTTCCAGATGCTCAGAGTGGTGCCGAGTAGCCAATTTTCGAAAATCGTGAGCAGGTTTTTCTTTTCATGTGTAGTATCTGGCAAGGTCTGGGCCTGTTCTGTGCAGTCGTATGTAAGGCTTGCCCATTATTTGTAGCAAACCGCTTTCCAGACTGCTCAAGACTAGTGCCATTGAGCAATTTTTTCGAAAATATGAGCTAATTTTCCTTTTTCAGGTGTATTTTTGGCCAAGTCTGGGACTGTCTTGTACAGTCTTCTGCAGTCTTGTTGTGGTCGGGAGCATGTGGCAATTTGAAAAAACCCGCCACAATTTTTCTTGCAGCTTAAAAAAATTGTGGCGGTTTTTGAATCGGGGAAGGTCGGCTTGAAAAATGAACGGTTTTGGACGCGGTTAGACGAGAGTTGGTGCGCATCATGAGTGTTGTGTGCAGTTGGAAAGTGTTTGCAATGAGTATGCTCCAAGCGGGAGGCGAAAAAGCCAGCCCCAACTGGAATGTTGAATCGGCGAATACGAAACTCAGCAACTACAGAAGATAAGTCGTCGACTTGCAGTCTTGATAGAACAAAA
Organism: Ophioderma brevispina; assembly: GCA_023653785.1. NCBI lineage: Eukaryota > Metazoa > Echinodermata > Ophiuroidea > Amphilepidida > Ophiodermatidae > Ophioderma > Ophioderma brevispina. The sequence goes on from JAMKCH010023769.1 coordinate 35,984, forward strand.
CTTGTGCTGTCGTGTTAAGGTCTGTGACTGATGAGAACTGAAACAGTGGGACCGTTCATCGCCTAATGCTCGGCGATTTTTGAGCATCTATTGTTCTTGTAATTTGAACAAGGACGCAGCCGATTTGGAAGAAATTTGGTCTTGTGTAGCTGGGAAGAGGTTGGGTTGCGCGGTAGCGGGTTGTCTTATGTGACGGAACTTTTTTTGCGTCAACAACTCGGCGACCCCACTCGACGAGCAGTCTTGACAGCAACAGGTCACAACTTTCAAGGTGGGTCTAATCGGGGACTGCACAAGTAGCGTCGCCAATGAAACATGCTGGATCTTGTTGATCAATGATGCTGTCGCCTATGCTCGGTATGTTTCAGCATCCCTGTCTCGTTGACGACGGGGAAACTTGCAGGATAAAGTTCATCCCTGGTCGGGATTAAAAAATTGTAAATTTTGCAAGTTTGAACAAAGACTGTGGATTTTGAAAAAAAAATGCAGGGGTTTGTGTAGTCGGGAAGTGGTTGGTCGGGAGATGTCTTTGTGTGACTATCCTTAAGTTGGGAAGTAGAGTGAGTTGTTTAGCAATAGAATTAGCTTCATAAACTGGATGTGTTATATGTCTAGTGCTGCTTACTAAGTGATTTATCGATCGGACACTTAGAACATTTGGGGATTATACCTTTTCACATCATTCTGAGTTAAATACAGTGCATTGCATTTTGGCGGTGGGTTGTCTAAGGTTAAATCATGTCTATCCTGCTGTAGTAACATCACAATGAATGGCCCAAACATACATGTGGGTGAGGGGTAGTGAGATTTCCCGGTGAGAAGGCCAAGTCTTATATCCCATATCTCAAGAGGGAGACACCCACTCTTGTATGATAGATGGCTCAAGAGAAGTTAATTTCTTGATCAAGGTCAGAAAATATGTGTGTACTGGATGAGAGATCAGGACCATGATGATTGTATGCACATGAACATGCAGTAATAACTTTCTTTTTTAGCCAAACTATTGTGTTATAGGTCATATTACCTCTTTGTGAAGACAATGGTTGTTTCAATTAATATTTAGGAAAACAATAAAAGGTTAGTGCTGTAATCAATTGTCACAAGCTATCGATTGTCGCTATAGTTTTTAAACTCCGACATGTCTATACACAAAATGGTCAGTCTCGATAATACGGACATCAACGACAAATGTAACAAGACTGAATCCCGTACTGATCTTAAATTAAGAAAATCTCTCAATTCTGCCTTTACAATAGCTTACACAATAACAAACGCACCAGGGTAGCATCCCAAGACCTCCAAATAATGTGAAATTGTAGCGTTCAGAAATAAAAAACATGAGCTTATGCGTAGCGATGTCTGGGACCACTGCGGATTTCTCAGAGAACTGTATAAGCTTGGCAAAAAAAAAAAAAAAAACAAAAAATGCCGCTAGAGCTCGCAATACATCCTACATAGAATGTAAAGTCATCTTAATAAATTGTCCATAATTTACTGTTTAACCAACGGTAAACGTATACAATCCCGTGACTTTACTCTGACCGTAGATCTGAAACACATTGTCTGACTATTCAGCACCTCATGCGCGAAACAGAAACTGAAAATGAACGGAGAATCGATCCTCTAAGCTGTGCATCTCCATACAAACCTGTACAAACCCATGAGAAATTCTCTCGCGGGATAAAATGACTGGTCTTTAAAGCTCTTGCTGGCCTTCGCGGCGCGGTGATTATTTGATGACGCAACTTCTCTCAACCATTTCATTCTTTTACCTTTCACCTCCAAAAAATTCAAAACTTGGTAACTTTTATTAGCGAATGTCTTTTTACTTTTCCGTTTACCAGAGGACATTCGAGCCAATTATAATCAAAAGGAAACCTTTGTTCGGAGTGTAGTGATGTATATGGAATGCTCAAAGGAAGCCACGCATGTAATACAAAGTGAATAAAAAAAAAATTAGGGTCACTCTCGCGACACCTAAACTTTCAAGTACCACACCGAGTTATAGAAAAAATATCCACAAAGTTACAAATGGCGACCATTGAAGCGACAGTTTTTTACCTATTTGTGATTGGGGACGGTGATGGTACGATGATTAACACACTTGGATATGGAATTTCCAGAAAATCTCTCACGAATTCGGGTTTTCTAAACGCGGATTCCTCCCGGGTTCCTAACTTGGTAGTTTTACTTTAACACTTGTTGCTACTGTGTAACTCAAACCTGTGTATCAAACTGTGATTATCGATAATGTTATTGACATGTCGCATGTTTGTCTTATGACAACGCCCCACCACCCCCCCATACACAAAAAGCTTATCGAGTGCAGCACTATAAAAGAAGAGATAAGTTTGGCAACGATTGGTCAATGCCAAACACGGTAGTTTGAGCATCTATTTTCATAAGCTGCAACAGTTCCAGGGGCAGTGCCATTTGCACTTTTTTCTGCCAACTCCACTTGAACTTCTCAAAACAAGGGACCGGATATGGCCATCAGATAACATATACAGTACTCCGACCTACATGCCATGACTTTTGTACTTATCTAAGTCTAATGAAAGTTTGCAGTCGGCGTTTCCTGTCACCTGCCGCATTCTAAAGGTCGCTGCGTAGGAGTCTCGGCACTCTATCTGTTCACCAGACCATTCAAAACACCATATTTTCATGTGTTTCTCATCCGATTTACCTTATAGGTAACACAAAATGCAAGCTATGGTGACTAACTCAATCAAAGTAGAAATATTTTTGAAAATGGAAGATGTTAACCTAATAAAATTAAGCTGTAGAGTACTCTTTTTGAAAATAAAATATACAGATATGATTATGCCTCTGAAATAGTGCCTGTAAAGGTATTGCTGTATGCTGCACATTTGTGTGACAGCCCATAGGGTTGCGTTCGGTAGGTATCTTTGTGTCATTTTGATGGCACTGGCATGTAATGTTCGGGGTAGTGCCCCACAAGATACCCCTCTCCAGAGTGGGGTTAAAGGTCACCTTAGAGGTCATGGTTCCAAATGGGCAGATTTATCAAATTGCTTGGTGTGCAATCAATTTCATGATATTTGGATACAATGGTCCTTCGTATTTTCCCACATGTTGTGACTCATGTGACCTTGGTGACCTCCAGGTCAAAATACTTTTGGGGCTAATGGGGCCAGTTGATAAATTCTGGTGCCAAAAAGTCGCCCTCGTAGTGCCTTTTACCATAGGCCAAATTTCTCACGGGGGCTATTTTGTGAAAACTGAGGGCTAATCGCCCTGAGCCCTCGTTTATTTTTGTGCCTTGGTACCTCACATTACCTTTGTTCCCATTAAAACTGCGACCGGCAAACACATTGCATTCATTTGACTGCTGTATTTCTTCCTTCTTATTATTTGACAAAATGTTTATTGCCTTAATAGATGCAGTTCTCTTGTTTTCTTTAGTTATTTGACTGAAAGCAAATGGCATCTTCTTTGATGTTGTTTTTCCCTGTAATTTCATAATAAATTTATTCTTTTCAAGGTGATCTTTTATTTGATGCTTTTATTTGTTGTTGAAAGATTTAAGATACTAATTTATACATTCTGCAAGTTTTAAACATGTGCATGAACCATAGACTAATTATTTTGTATGTACAGGCAGTGGCGAGCACAAAAGGAGGGGGTTGGGAGATGCTAGGCAGGGGTATAGGAGCAGTGGGCGTCACCACTTTTTTTCAAGGTGGAAAGGGGGCACATGGATGTTCAAGGGGGGGCAAGCATATATTAAAAATTTGTTAGTATAGTATACGCCTATGAATCACTACTTTTTCAGGGGGGCAAGATTCCCCACAGGGGGCAAGCTGCCCCCCTCACTGCCCCCCTGCCCCCTTGGTTACGCCAGCTGTATAGGAGGGGTTTGTGTTCTTGAGGTGTGGATTATTTTGGCCAAGTATATGCTCACTTTGACCTTTTACTTCCTCTCCTCATCTCTCTGCCCTCCTTTCTTTTTTCTCTCCTTCCTTGACACCACTCCTTTTTTTATCCTCTCTCTCTTTTTCCTCCCTCCGTTTCCAGTCTCCTTCCTATTTCGTTCTCCATTCCCCTCCCCTCCTCCACACCTCCTCTCCTCTCCTACCTATCACGCCTTCTCTTTCTTTTTTCTTCCCTTTCTAGCCTAGCCTTTGATTTCCATTATTTCATTTCCTTTATTTGATTGCATGACAGAAAACTGCAAAATTATCTCAATATCCTCTTATTCCCTTAATATGGCGTATTCCAGCATATTTGGCTTCATCTGAATCTAATACAATTGGTAAACATTCCAAATGAAAAAAAAAAAACAGGTTTGAAAAAAAATTGGAGTGCTTTCTTTCTGGAAATGTTCCCTCATGTTTCTTCTTCTATAAACTGGGGTTAATGATGTGTTATGATTATCTTATTAAATCGATAAATCTTTACCCCGGACCTTTAGTATTACAAAACCTCAGAGAACCAATTGATGAGAAATTTGGCCCATCGTTTATTTTTATTTTTTATTCACATATTCACAACTTCAAATACTGAAAAGTTTTGGTAATACAACCCACCACACATGTTGGACATGCAATGGAACACGGTTTTAATTTAAAAATCCATTTCCATATTTTTTTAGGTGTGAAAAGTACAGTACCATGATCAATTTTCAGAAATAGTAAAAAAGCTGGCTGAAAAGTACACAAATTGGATTTTGTGGGAGACAAAAACATTTACTATGCACTTACTGTAGGTAAAGTGTGAGCAAAAAAACACTACATTCAGAATAAAAATAATTAAAATAAGTTAAGATTTTTGTGCTCAAATGTTTGATATGGTTATAAAGAAGATAAACTAGGCTTATTTTTATTTTTTATTATTTCTTTCTAATTATATGTATACAGGGCGGCCCGATCAGCAATCAGCTGTTTTAAAAGGCCCGATTAACTTACATACATGATAAAACACTATAACATTATATTCAAATAAATGTAAACATGAAATAAAATAATAAACGAATGAAATTAATTGGAACACAAAATTCATAAAACTTATAAAAACCCTCAATATTGATAGATATAAAAAAGTTAAAAACACTGAAAAACTAAACTTTACAGTGAATCAGAATGATTACAAGTAAAAGTAACAGCATAAAATCCTATATATGAAAACAATGGTAATATACACCGTAAACAAATAAAATCAAACTTAAAAAGTCATTGCAAAATGTAATAATTATATAAACACATTTAAAGGAGTCAAAGTGTTGCACAATACAATAATATATTATTTCCAGTTACAAGATTGTACATATCTGTAAAGGATTGACGTTTGATGAGAATCAACAGATGAATCTACATTATTCCATACTTTTACCCCATGCTATCTAAAACCATGTTTGAAACATCTAATCAACACCTTTTCTTGGAGGTAATGCTAACAGACCAGCTGTGGATTGTAGTGGCTACAAGGCGTGATTATCACGTACATAATAAATTTCATTGATCGTAGGGTTGGGCAAGACCATTCAAACATTTAAAGACCATTAGAGCAGAAAATATTGATGCCGCCAGAACGCTTTTGCAGTTTAGCTGTGAAACATTGTCTGAAGGGGTAAGAGACTTGACACCTAATATAACCGAGCACATCTTTTTGGAAAAACATTAAGTTTACTAATATCTTCATTGTAACGACCTACCATACTAAATAAAAATGCATAATAACATGTGGTTGTATCAATGCCTTATACACGGTGTTAAGAGTTACAGGAATCAAGATAAAATGTTTAAGACAACGTAATATGCGAGTACAAGTATTTTCTGTAATTCTGATTGTTTATGCAATTCAATGCATGTGGTAAACCCCTGACATTAAAATAGTCACGATTTCAAGTGAAGTGTTTTGTACTGTAACATAAAATCATTACAATTAATATTATTAAGTCTAGCACGAGTTCCAACAACAAAACTGTGTTTTGCAATGTTTAAAAATAACTTCTTTTCAATAACCATCTGCATAGAGACTCAGATCAGCCTCTCATTTTGGGTAATTTTCATAATACTATTGCCACTTAAGATAAGTTGTATTCGTCAGCATACTAAAAATGTTACCATGTGTAGCACACTATTAAATTATTAATAAAAATAAGATAAACAATGGCCCTAAAATACTACTGTGGCCACACCTGTATTACTTCTAATGGATTCGAAAATGACTTTTTACAACACACCTTTTGCACTCTATTAGGTAAATAGGATGCAAACCATTCAAAGTAACATCATTGGACCTATATCATGTAATTTGTAATAAAATTGAATGGTTAACAGTATCGAATGGCTTTCGTAGGTCTATGAAAGCAACGCCAGTCAATTACTTCATGCATATTGTTCAACCAATCGTCGATCATATCAACAAGGAATGTTTCCGTTGAGTGTCGTGGACGGAAACCAGACTGACGTGAATTTAGAATGTTGGTTTGGTAAAAAACGAATAAATATGATATGGACGGCTCTTCAAGAATCTTACTTGTGAAGGCTAAAACGGAAATTGGCCTAGAATTATAACCATCATTTATAGTCACCACCTTTATGAAGGGGAACAACTTTTGCCAATTTCCATTCATGTGGGAAAAACCAGTCGTAAGACATGTTATAATATAAGGTAAGACTTTCATAAATGGCTGGTTTGCAATTTAAGGATACTCAACTATATCGTCAAGACCTGTTGCTTACCAGAACTCATTTTAATATTTCGTCATTACAAAATCACAAGATACATATGGAAGATCAACAGAGGACGCCACATTAAGGTCCATCATTACAATTAACTTAATATCATAAATATCGTTGTCATGGTCACCATCATCTATCAAATTACGTGCAACATTTACAATGATTGTTAAATCCCTTAGAAATATCAGAGTCAGTCTAAGAACATTACCATTAATTGACAGAGATGAGGGGGTGACAGACTTTTCTGTTTTGGGAGGATATTTTCCAAGATTTCCACAATTGACAAGAATTACCCAAAACACTCATTACCTTTGTATTAAATAATTTTTTAATTTTTCTTTTTTTAAAAATTAAAATTACGGTACATTTAAAACATTCCAAGCGAGTAGAATCTTTAGAACGAATGGCTTTACGATGTAAATAACACGCTCGACCGTGCTTAAAAATATGCCATTCAGCCAGGGACATGGAGCAGCCCTTACACGCTAGTCTTGTTAGGGATATGTTTGCGGAATTACGTAATTACAACATACACGGCCACCTGCAAAGCATCATTAACATTATTCACTGATTTACAGCATTCCAAGGTACATCGATAGATTCATGAAGAAAAATGATATCAAAAATTCTTAAAAGACCGAAAATCAATGCGTGTATTGAATACCTTATTCGTGTTAACTGGTTGCCCTTTCTAATAGCGTAAATAAAAATGGTCACTGATTGATGTTGGATAACGCCACATTCACCATATAATTCAGGATTTGATGTAAAACAAATCAATCCGTTCTACTATGATCTGTTACTCTTGTGGGGAGACTTATCTGTTGTTGTAACTGGTGTAAATCACTAACAAACTTAAGTGTATTGACTCAATGGAATTAACATGAGGTAAAAAGTCACAATTAAAATCACCTAATAAAACAATTTCATTATTGACAGGAACATTTGATACCATGGAAAGCAATTTGTTTGGAAATCCAGTATCTTTACCATGGGATTTATAAAGAACAAACAAAAATTGCTTCCTGTAGTAGGACATTAATTCACCAGATACATTAACACTGATCCACAAATAGTCACGTCTTTAATATCCAATACCATTTTTAATTGTATAATTGCAACCCTCCACCGCCTCTGCTTTCTATAACGTCAAGCAAGTTATAACCTGGGAGATCAAGTTCACTGTCATTCACCCGTCATCATCACATTTCGGTTCATTATACCTAAAATATCAAATTACATTGGCACACTCTAATGCAATCGTCAACTTTATTAACAAGACTATTTATATTGATATGAGCAAATTTAATACCTTGAGATTTCAACTCTGGGAACCTTAACATTCTCTCTGACTGTATTGAATGGGAATTATTACCAACGTCAGTATATCTGTTAGAAAAGGATCTAAGGGGGCATGGCATTGTTTACATTGTGGCACGACAAAATCATGGCCTCTAACTCAAAAACGGGTGAGCGTGTTGCCATGGTCATATGACATAGTACAATAATTGGCTTTGTGACAAGACGATTACATTTGTTACACCTTAACGTCCGGGTGACGGCATGTATTTGGTTTAGATTTTTAACCACACTTGTAAACAACCCAGCGTATGAATTTTGAGTTGCCTCGCTAGTTATTTTGTTCTGTGAACTCGAGGAGAGTAGAACACCAAAAAAAAAAACAAAAAAAAAAATGTTTAAAACCGTCTGCGGTTATGTCTGGGTTGGCTTCTGGTTATAGTAGCTATATCAACTCCAGATCGTAAGATTTTCTTTGCGAATTTGAGTTATCATGGTTATTGTCCGAATTTGTGCCGTGGTTTCTTCTGTTGGTACGCCGCGCAGGTTCGGTAGCGATGGTAAGTTATCAACCGAGTCAACAAAAAGGGATATAAAGCTGTACCCGGTGGACTTAGGTGCTAGGAAGTCAGAAAGCTGTGGATCGTGCTGTCTTCAATTCCTGATACATCATATACATATGGTACTCCAAAAATTGGCAATCAAGACGAATGGCAAGATCTTCAATAGCTGCCATTTATCATTGGACTTTGCTATTTACATTGCCTTTGGTTCGGGGAACTACTCTGACACAAAACTCTGGTAGTTGGGCCTTAGCATGATCAGAGTGATAATAGCCTCCAGGGAAGAGACAGATTCTTCAGAAAAAGTTGATTTGGGGGGTGTCATTTGAGACTTGGAGGAAGGAAGTACGCCTATTTTGCTGAGAGACTAAAAATCCTGTTGGCGATTTGGTGAGCCAAAGAAAGAGCTATGGTTAAATAGGTAGATGGTCGCAGAGCGATTGGGATACAACCATTTATACACCAAAATTATGATTAAACAATAGAATGGGAGAGGAGTAATTGAAGGATTAAAAAATAATATCCAGAGATACAAAAGAAAATGCT
>JAMKCH010023770.1:0-20332 GCA_023653785.1 Ophioderma brevispina
CAAAAGAAAACATAAGAGTACCAACAATGAAAAGCAAGGCCCTGCCTCCGCTTCTTCACATACTGTGGGTGCCGCTTTGCATTACACTATGGTAGTGATTACAAAATTGATATCATGTTAGGGTGGCCTAGGTGTAATAATAGTGCACTGGATCATTGTGCTCGATACTCTTTTTTCTCATGAATGCATGTGCGCTTAGGTGAAAAATGTATTCATTGATGCGGTTATTTACAAATCAAGACGACTGAACGTGTGTCATTCATCGTTGTGGGCCATGGGGGTAGGACAAAATTCAACCACCCAATAGCACCCAACATCCAACAATGATATTTTGCCGGATGTTCTGTATCGATTGACATTGTGCTTTATACAAGCCCCAAACTAATAAGTTATTCCGTGCATATTCAAAAATTGTCGCGCCCAGCACGGACCCGACTGTTGTGAAGGGCTTCACCCCATTGAGTTGATGGTTTCATAATGGCAGTGATTAGGTAATGCGTCATAATGGCAGAGACATTAATTGGCAGTAAATTGACTGATGGTGTCATTATTGGCAGTGTCATTATTGGAAGTAAAATAGCTGGTGGCAGTCATAGTTGGGCAGTGTCATATTGGAAATGTTATTTTCTTGGTGAATAGTGGATCATGCTCATCAGAGTCATCGCTGTCTCAATTCTGATGAAACAGGTTGGAGAGTCCTGATCATCTGAATCATCGCCATCGTCACTTGTATCAAGTCTCTCTACTTCATCTGCAAAAGCTTCGGGGAGAAAGAATCGGGGGGCCATCAACCCATAGTGGTTGTAAGTGCCCATCCATGACCATAGGTTGGAGATGGAATGTCTCCAACATATAGCAACATGATAGTCGCTCTACGGATGTGTTGGTGTAATGCTGCACAACCATGTTGGTAACATGGCAAGAGGTGAACGTGCGGCCGAAGTGTAAATACTTCAATCCCGTCTTCCAAACGTGGGTCCCATAGAGAGAGCGCGGTCCAGAGGCAACTCCCAGGAAGGACGGACCACACGCGCCCAGGGTGTTCAAGAACAAGCTACCTCAAGACGCGCGTCCTGCTCCACGCCACCGTTAAGATGGAAAGCACAAACCTGCGTCCTGGATGGACACTGCCAATTAGGAACCATCAGCCAACCATGTCACTTACAATCTCAACTTAACGCCAAATTAGTGTAACTATGGATGAATGAAGTGCGGCACTATCGAGATTGTCAACTTACGTCATAGGTGGCCTTTAAGGAACATTGCTAAATAGATGTGTCACCACCAACAATGTCATTACCAAGGAAACTACCAACTCGTCACCCACCACATTTGTTCAAGCCCAACTATGTCATACTGTGTTTTGGTCATAAAGGCAATTCTAAATAATCAAATACCCGCCAACTCACATCACATGTATCAAAATGAATGACTTTTGTTAAATTGGACACTATTATTTCTATACGTGGTCTCTCTATCGGCACAAAGGAGGCTATGAAGTTCAACCAAACCACCAATGGCTGCCACAAAGCTAAAAGGACACAGTAAAGTTACATTTGATCTTTTTGTATTACTTGACCTTTGTAAACATGGTATAGAGACCGAATCGTGTTTCTACCCCTCTCAGAGGGAGAGGTGTAGAGGTATGTGAATATAATCCATTTTCTTGGTGGCCATTTGAAAATTCAAGATGGCTGCGCAACTAATGGTCCACCAGCATTGTTATCAATGCCTATTGAATTCCTTGCCCTAAAAACATGGGTGTAGACACCAGAATTTGCCTATGCAACGGGCAAAGAGACCGAGATAGGATATAGGCAAAAGTAATGGCGGAGGCGGCCTTTTGAAAAATGGTGCCAAACCGTCACGGCGTAAAAATTGAGTGGCTTCATGATCTCAATATTTTTAACACAGTATATATTACTTACGTAATACAAAATCCCTTGCTTGTATACACTAATGCCACGATAGTACATTATTTAGTTATGGCCGCCTCGACTACTACTGGAGTAAAGCAAGGTGTCTTCTAGCACCAGTTCGCTTCAGCAGCGTTTATGTCATGCTTCACAAATGCCTGGTGCAACGGATCTCAGTTATGATGGCAAACTGTTCAAATCTGAGACGGGCTTCCGGATAAAACCAAAGTAGTTGAAGAATTTGGTCCCTGGTAGGAAATAAATCACCTTCTATTCAACCTGTCTGAGAAGGATACTGATATCAAGTGAACAGGACAAAGTCCCAGATACGGATTCCCTCACTCGGCTGGTATGCCAAGTATTTACACCATCTTTAAGAAATCACAACTAGATGGTCTGGACATGCGACCAGAATGCTCACTAATCTAACGTTTCCCCAAGAAATCTTTTTGGTGACCTGGAAGAACAAAGGCATTTGCTTTTGCTTTACGGGGGACAGAGAAGCTTTCAAAATATACACTCAAAGCTTCGCTCAAAAGCCTCAATATCTACGTGAACAGTTGGGAAAGCCCTAGTCCAAGATCGCCCCACATGGAACAGCCTTATCAAAGATGATCTGAAACACATAATCTTAGAGAATCAGCAAGGCTGAGGCTAAAAGGCGGAAGCGCAAGTCCAGAATCAACCCCATAACACCGGGCACTGGCAGTTACTCCTCAATCGAACGTCCCCGGGTCACAGTATTTTCCATGCTCAAATTGGTCTCATCAGCCCATGCGCGCCGCCAAAAACTTCTTTCACCTTCTTAATTATTTGTCTTGCCATGGTCATCTTATCATTGATGGATGACCGATATCAAAATAAAGTACCAACATACCATCAGGACGCAACTATGACGTCATAAGCTGAGGAAAGTACGACTATACTGACATGGGTGGAAAATGATATTTCGCAACTTTTCTGACTCAAAAAAATTTATAGGCACTAACACGCTCGAGTAGGCCCTATATTAAAACTAAAAACCCAACCCAAAAAAGTAACTCCCCACCCTGAAAATTTGTCTGTCCAGTTTTCAAACGATCATCGCTTAATACTTATGTGATTTAATTGGAACGGTGTTTTATTTACAACACGCATTTGACACCTCTTTGTGGTGATTTATAAGTATTGTTAAGTTATCCCCTTGCCGAACCAATCCCAGGATTAAAAGTTGCAGTAACCCTATAGAGACGAAAGAATGTGGCTGCAGAGAAGAAGAGGATTGCACTGATTTCATTCAGTAACAGTAATGATAGTCAATAGAGTTAACTCAACTTTAAATCCTGGGCTGGGTTTGGTCAGTGAAGTCGGGCACAGCAATATGGTACAATATTTGGATGAAGAATTTCGCAAGACATAACCCAGTTAGCATTCAAATTTCAGACATCTGAATAAGTGCATAATAAATTATGTCAAGAGTTCGGCTAAAAATGTGTTTGGCTTCACACATTAATGGAAGACTCCAACTTTAAGGTAGGTTTGAATCACCGAAGTATGATGTCACATTCTTTGACTTTTGAAAATGCCGGTCATTTGTCTTTATTTATTCGCCGTCAGTCAGCCAGGAAGTAACGGATGTCTCTTCTATTTCACACATCCTATTTTCACACCCAGCTACTCTGTTGCAGTTTCCTTTAGAGAAGGAGAATTACTCATGCATAGAAGAAGAGGATTGCACTGATTTTCATCTGCAACAGTAATGGTTGTCCAAAAGTATTCTGGCAACTTTTAAATGCTGGGGTGGGTTCGGTTCCAGTGGGCATAACTTCCAATACTCCATCGAATCGGCCACAAATGAAGGTGTCAAAATAGGCGTAATAACAAAACCGCTTCCCATAAACCCCATATTGTAAACAAGATCGATCGTTTGAACTTGACAGACAAATTTCAGGGGTGGGGAGTTCCTTTTTGGGTGTGTTTTAGTCATTTTCTTCCATCAAGTAGAGGTCAAAAAACCGCATAAAAAAGCGAATATTCCTAACTAATCCGGAGTCAATCGATCTAGCCATTTGGATGTTATCAAGCAAAATGTGTATCAAACTGTCGCAGGATCTTAGTGATTTTCATCAAAAGTGGTTTTTAGAGGCTACTTAAGTATATATATGTAATGTTCGTTTTCGTGTTCGCCGAAAATTTTTTATAAAAAAGAAGGCCCCGATTTTTTGTGTTCTACGGGCTCCGGCCATCTCTCGGCGGACCTGATTATTACTCGGATTCGCGTTGATAAGTTCCGTACACATGGAGCCGCTTTGGACCTACTTCCAATAAGTCGGAGAGGGGCCTCTACGGGAAAAGAAAGAATGCACATACACGTGCCACAACGGATTATCTTGGATGACACTTCGGTAATTTAACTCGCCCTTCAACCTGCCATAAAAATAAATTTTATTCATGTATGGAATCGCACTATAGTGTATTTCAGGCCTTAACATGCTCACAAAAATGATAAACAGAAGTCCCAATTGATCGTTGTAGACCACCTACCGAGACGGTTTGTGAAGGTGTTGTTGTATTGGACAAAAAAAGCACGAAAAGAAACCGCAAACATTGTTTGAACTGGCCATGCTATCCTAATCGTCCCGTCTAGGAAACAGTGCTTTGGAATTTCTGTCGTGACGACAGAAACTACTTACTCATCATCTTATTACATATAAGACGCGCGTAGTCAGCTTATGCACTACGGTGTGATCGAATACATTGATATAATAAGCATTCCAAATTCCAAAAAAACCTGGTGTTCGAAAAAAATGAGGCGCTTCGCTCTGGAAGTCATCAGGTCTCCTAATGTCCCATTCACATTGGAATTGTTTGAGAGTTCCTGTGCCACAAGACTTTACATGATGGTACTGAAAATTGTTGAAAAGGTTTTGTTTAGATAATATCTCAATCAAATGGTTTTCAAATAAAATAGCTAGGTGTCAGACCGTGGGGGGCAGCCCTACCATTATATTATGGGTACGGTGTACACAGTTTCGTTTTCCGATGGATTCAGCAATCAAAAAAGTTGCTGCGGCCCAAACACTTAATTACTTTGCCACGGCACTCCTTGAAAAAAGCAGTTGAAAGTACTTCATAGGCGTATGAATACAATAAAAATCTTTTCGATGTCTTTTTTTCCTATTAGCTTTCTTTGACTTTTTCGCGTTTTTCTTTCTTCTTTTACTTGACCGGCCCAAAGTGGCCCAACCCAATTCCAAGCGGCCCACGCACTGTGGAAAATTCACAGCAGGTCTATGGTCAGTCCGCATGGACGTAGCGCAACCGCGGTTGTGAAATTTCGGCAAACGCGTTGTGTTGCCCTACTTTTTTCACAACGCGTTGCAGCATTACGTTATGCGCCTTTATGGCTTGCGATAACGAGGCTATTAGCGATCGGACCATGACCTTTAATAATCATGTTCAGTTCTCTCGCAACGAGATATTTTATTGCAACAATATATCTATAGGCCAGCGGAGCTTCATTACAAAAATACAAAATCAGTCGTGTCTGAATACATCACTTTTCTTAGCGTATAATATAAATTTACGGGGATTAATTTGAGTATCACGCCTACTTGAGCAACACTAAGCTTAATAATATTTAGATAGGTTTAGGAATAGTTTTACTATTCAAAATATATTGGGAGTTAAGTGTAGGGTCCTATGTAAATTTGGTGAATTCATGTGTAATTGTGGTCAACCACTATAACGTATACCCTAGGATCTGCTATCTGTTTGCCAACCATTTTTTTTCTGTTTGACCTTTAGTGCCTTGACACAAGATCAACAGTCAAAATGTCATACATTGTCCAACGTAATACGACCGGGGTACCAAAATTGGCAATTTCACAGGAATATTGGTATATGATATTTATTTTGTTATAATGACCTTTCGTTTCTTGTAATACTGCAAATAACCTAATTAAGACAAATAGCATAAATTGCCGTTTGCGCCCAGTCCTCTGCAAACCAAGAGTTAGCCCCTACAGTTCTGCACAATGTAGTCCATCTCTAAACACTCTACTCTGCTTAAATGTAGAAATGAACATCCTACAACCATATCCCCATTATTTCAGCTTATTTCTTGCTATTAGCCTAATACCCAGGTACACACTAAAAACACCTGGTCATTTTCCGTGGTAAGTGTGTCAACTATGTCAAATAGTGGTCAAATTTTGGCCGCGAAATGACCCTTTTTATGGTCCAACTTTGACCACTATTTCGAAGTTAGGTGCATAGTTGACACCTCACCACGGAAAATGGCCACAATGTTTTTAGTGTGTAAAGTAAAGTAAAGCAAGTTGTTTTGGTCAAAAATGTGCAAGAAGAAATAGGGATGTCTCTATACCAAATCCCATTGGAACGAATCTTCGTATTACCGTTAAATAGCCCGATTTCGCACTGCAGAGACCAAAAGTAATGTATACGATTAAATCATCACATGAATAATGTTTTTCATTTCGATCCCATCTCAAGACCCTGGATAGTGTCGTCTAAAGCAAGATCAAGTTAGTCACCTATAGCCCGGGGGGGCCCAGAGCTTACCAATCGATTGCAATTTGGACCAAATTTAATGTAATTTATTTGCCCTTTTTTCTCCCCTTTTTTCTTATAAATTGGATCCAACTGAGTCCAATGCCACTTTCTGGTCGATTTTCATGAGTTGAAATAATCGGGCGAACTCGAACGGAGCCGCGATATTTTTCAACCATGACGAGACCAATAAAGTTTGCATTGGCCGAAGTAATGGGTCCAATTTTATTATATTATGTTTTTCCAGAATCTTTATCAATCAAAGACAAAGCCTCAAAGGCAGCCTTAAACAGAGACCGTACCAAATAACTGCAGAGTCTCCCCATTGCCACAGTGGGCAGGGGGTGTCAATAATTCAAAATCGACGAAATCGACCCCTTCAAATGTATTTATGTTTCGCATACCCAGGAAACATCCAGACACTAGTAAATCTGAAATTGTTTTGACTCTAATGAATCCGCGGGTATCCCAAACACATAAACTGAAGTCACGGAAAGCACATACAGTAAATGTTTCACAGGTACTTTTTAACTTTTTGTTCTCAAATGCGTAAAAATTTGGCGATTTCAGTTGTGTTATCAATCACAAAGCCTTAATAGATACGCTGAAACTCTCACGCTCTTTCATATATTTATAATTGCCCTTTTTCTCCATACAACTACTCTGCAACTATTTTCAGTATTTTTTTTTTTCTTGGAATTGGAAGTGCCTATATAGTCAGATCTGAATTTGATCACCTTTTTCGCACTCGGTTTTAAAAATGACTAGTATCTCTACTGTTTTTTGCCTATAACTGCCCACCTCTAACCACCACTAAAGTTAGCTCCTATAAAGATGAAATGAGACACAAAATTTGCTGCCACCAGCTGCCTCCCAGGGATCTAGAGGGTCGTTTCTAACGCCCCTCATAAAGAAAAATCTGTCTCGTGGCGCACGGTGGGCACATATAGGGCCTATGTAGTCGCCCCTAGGCTCTATACAAGCCGCTATGATTGGTATTATATATGTGCCACAAGGTGTTCACAAGGTTCTGTGGCATGCGCATCAAGTCCTCAGGTCCAAGGAGCTGCCCATTGGCATGCTAAGAAGAGGCACAGGAGGTGTCTAACAAGAAGGTCAATAACTTCCGAGAGTTCTTCACTAGGAAAGGTCCTACCGATGAAGACTAACGAGGATTCCTCATGCGGAGGCCTATGGCGCATCGATCAATGCATTGAATCCTTGAGAAGGTTCATGTCAAGGAAAACGAAGAAAGCTGACGCTTCCGCAGACAGCAAGGCCATGCTCCCAGAAAGCTAACTCTCAATCATCCTAAAAATATTGCCTATGTGTATCTATTATAACTACTCATATTGATATCTATAGATGTATTATTATTTATTATCTCCAAATGTCACGTATTCATATATATGACATTTAATTAATTTTATTATATTTATTTTTTTTTTTTAAATCCGTTTTTTTTATTTTATTGAATGCAATTTTGTTGAATTACATGCTGTTTATACCACGCAGATATGTTCAAGTATTCATTTAAGCAAATCCCAACTCTGGAAAGAGTGTACTATTTATATTAGACTAGAATAGCATTATCTAGCAGATATTTGATATTTGAATTAAAGTATCCAATATTTTATACAAGAGCAAATGTTTGTTTATCAAAACTGTTCAATGATTTTGTTTGGGAGTCGTGGACCTTCAAATCTGCAAGTATTGCCCGATAGAATATCATTTCGGGTATTGTCTTTAAACGGCTTCAAGTTCAACCTTTTACTCGATTGAAGCTCTTTTACAGCGTTTTTAAAAGATAATGAACTGCAGTTAGTAAATGTTTTAAAAAAATAATTTGTAATATATGTAAATTAAGGTATTAAAATGAGGGCGCTTTGGTGGTTGGTTTATGTGTGCGGACAACCCTGTAAAGACATAAAACAGTTAATTATGCAGCCTAATCGCAGCCAGATTAGGATTCGGCATCACACAAAACCTTAGTACACAAATTTTATTACCAACCACCATACTCAAACCGGACACAGACTGTCTATGATTATTGGACGATATCGAGACGGTTGTTTTTTTTGGGACACCCTGTATGGATAAAACGGTTAATCGGACAGCATATTAACAGTCGGATTCGGTCAGCATCACAAAAAACCCAATAGCTACCAAATTTTATGGCCCAAACTCTCAACGGTAGCGTGTTATTAAATATTGACCGAAATCGAGAAATCTGGCCCAATGTGATGCCTGCCATCCATGATGATGCCATGAATCATGGCAAGTCATGCCATGAGATGCGAGCGATGGATCATGATGTATATGCAGCATGGTACTAAACATGAAAATGTCGTTAACTGTGATTTCAAAAATACACAAATTATCGACAAATTCTTAGTTCAGCAAACCACGATAGTGTCGAGTGATAGGGATATCATTACTGCAACTAATACAACAGTCACAGTGCCGTGTAGACTGCCACTCGAGACTGGCCAGAGTGCTGTGATACCTGTCAAAAATTGATCTGCCTCGCTTGAAACTTGTTCAAAGTAGTCTTTTATAATAAATACCCAGGTTCAGAACCAAGTCATTTATATACTGTCCGGTCTGTGTCTTGAAAAAGACCGTTTCTATCGAGCATTTTGGATCAGTTTCAAACGACGTAATCATCACTCGTTCCCCATGCGCTCAACAAAATGGCGTCGTTGGCGATGGTCGCGATTTTGACAATCACTTACGGTAGAGGGTCGATCCCGTGATCCATGGCAGAGATCCGGGGGGGGGGGGGTAGGACATGCCAACCTAACGCCAACAACAAATTCAAAACGGTATCAAAGTCGGGTGCTGCGTCTCTTTCAAAGACTTACAGTAGGAGCGGTGCTTTTACGCATATCGACGGTTACACACAGACTGACTAAAGACTAGGCCTGGTCCGAATATTTAAATCTAATGACTGTTATGGCAGATTCATTAACACTATTTTGCAGCGGGGTTAATCCATAACCCCGACGGATTTCGAAGTTAACTAATTTTTTCTTAATGTACTCATGCTATTACTAAGATCTTTTGAACAAAGGTTTAAGCGAAATTTTGTAATGTCATGGGACGAGACTGCCGTAGTAAATGCACGTAGAAGTTCCCAAATTACCGTTTGGAAATCCCCAATGCCCAAATCGAGCATATCGTGTCTTACCCCCCCTGAGAGATCCTGGTCGAGATAAATATCTCGATACGAAATTGTGTGTACACATTACGATCGGTAATAAAAAACACGTACGAATAAGCAGTTTATCGGGAAACAAGGGATTGATGCAGTACAAAAGGACCCGGATGTGGATCCGATTTATGAAGTTGGGTCGTAGGGAGACTTAAATTGGATCCAATATGTGAAATTGTGGATTTATGGTTGTGTACAAATGAATAGGAGCGTAGATTCTGAAAACATAATAATCATCAAATTCGGAACATGTTACTTCAGATTGAGAAAATTTGACTAATTTTCCCAACAATTGTTTATTAAAAATTGGGTTTCCGATTGAGAAACTATTGAAAAACGACCCCATTTCATTACCAAAATTGGCATGAAAAAAGGGATCTTGATTCCCAGAAGGCTAAAAGTGAGACTGATGTCTGTGGCAAGTCCCCGTATGGTATTGTGTTGAGATCCCCTCCTATCATGTGACGCCATAATAGTAGTGGGTACTTATTTTGGTATCAGTGGAAAGAGGAGGACCATAAACTATCCACTAGGTATCAAAATCACAAGCATCGGGTGCTTTAAACAATTCCGAGGGAGTGGTAACCGCCCCTCCCCCCCCCCCCCCACTGTAAACGGTTACAAAAAAGGCCTTGGTAAGACGAGGGATATAGACTACGTCAACCATTGTCTCTTGTACATTTTCATGAAAAACAACTTGGTTTACTTAGCAATGGGCATTAATAGTGTATAATGGGGTGTGTAGGGTTCGCTATAACATTGTGCAAAACTGAGGCCTAACTATTGCTTTTGACAGGACTCACCCGACGGAGGTCTGAAAAGGCAATTAGTATATTTTGATCTCTAATTAGCAATTTGCCCTTATAACAAGAAAACATTAGTTAATGACTCATGTAACCACCAAAATAAATATCAGATACAAATTCATGTGAACATTTGCCACATTTTTATACAAGGTCGATATACTTTGAGCGATGTATGAACCATTTTGAACCTTTGACCTCGTGTCAGGGTCACTAAAGGGGGTTTTTCAAAAAGGCAGAAAAAATGGGTCCAACATCGTTTGTTGTAATAGTCCAGGACCCAGTAGAATACATTTATAATGGTTGCCAACAATTAAACATGAACTTAATAAAATCACTCTCTGGAGATCATACATAGCCCCTAACTATAGAGCACTTTCGATCATCTAAAAAATATGGGCATAGTTAAGAACAAAATGGAGAAATCATCCTCAAGATTGTTAATTTGGTAATTATCAATTACACCAATTGACAGGGAGGGTCTATCTTCACGGGGTATTCCATTCCATATCTACCCACTTCAATTCCCAACTGAGCATACAACTGCTATTTAGAAAAGTTTGCAAAAAATGGAATCGTTAAATGTTACACTATGGATATCCAAAACATTGAAAAAGGAAATGAAAGCACCAATATATTGAAACCAAAAGAACCTTGAGCAAACCCACACGTTCAACCAAACACATGGCAAATAATGTATTCTTACATCTAGGCCCACGCCATTACCGTTTTTCAGACCTCGCCGGATAAGAATGGAGGAGCCTTCAATAATCATCATAGTTATAGTTTTCATCGTTCCATTTTGGACTTGGTGTTTTACAAACTACTTTTTCATGAATGCAAGGTGTTTTTTCCCCCCAATCAATTGTATCCGAAAAAATGAGAAAGTCTGAGAAACTTCGAATCAGGGGCATGCTCTCTGGAAAAGCAAAATCTTAGAGCCTGCCTCCATTGTCACGACCAGTTATGATTTAACCATGAAGAAACTAACGATGTTGCATAGCTGCCCTTTGTTATGGGAGCTTGAAAATGATGCCTAGATAGACTTTAGAGTCCTTCCCTAAGCTACAAAGAGGCTACACTAGGCAGCCCTTTATAAACTACCAAATACCTATTAGCTTTATTCTGATTTAGTGCAATGAGGTCTAAGACTTGGAGTTATAACCGTCTCACACCAAACAGACTCATTAATGCAACACAATTACCCTCCATCTTAATTGCCCTGACCCGCTATTTATAGTCATGAGCAGTTAACTCTCCTTCTCTCTATAAAAATCTGAATTCACATGGCGCAGTAGTTTTCATTCACCGTGTATTTAGAAATTCACCCTATGCATTTTGTAGGATTTTTATAACCCATAACCTGCATGGTCAGCGGTTGTTAACCTGTGCCCATCCAAGGCTACTGAACTAGAGCACTTTGTAGATTCATGCCTTAACCTCAAACTGTGGCATGTATGTATCGACCAGTTAACATCCTACGTCACTTCTTTTGTTTGCCAGTGTGTAACATCAGGCCGACCTATTTCCCAAATACCAGGCCCTAACTGTTACAACATTGCTGTGACCTGGTCTAATACATGTTCTAGGTTTGTTTTGTTTTTGGCCATTCCACTTGGTGTTCAGGCCCCCTTTTCGTGGTTTTCAAAAAATTCCACTTAACTTACATCATTCTCAAAAGTCGCTTTTATTTAAAATTATAATACAGAGGCTTCATGGTTATTGAAATTTCCAAATATAACCCCTTTCCCCCCACCCCCCCCCGAGAACCAGAATGCCAGTCAATAATGTTGCTAATGAGTATAACGCACAGCCTTGCAAAGCGGCATCGGGGTTCTGGGGGGGGGTGCACGACAGAAAACTTACTATCATCATTTAAAGTCTAAAAAATAAACAAAATCACAATTGTTATGCTTTCGTGATCCTACAGAGGTTTCAATGGGCTGGTATATTTCTTTAATCCGGTAGTGTGTTAACGTTTAATTGTTCTGTTAAGGTTTTATTAAATATATCAATCAATGAAAATGGGACTTTTGTACCGAATGGAACAAAATTAGACCCTGGACGCCAAACATGTGTAACCATCGGCTTGCTCAAGTACACAAAACGGGGAAAAAGAACAATTCTACACTTATTTGAATATACCTTTTAATTATTCTTATTTGAAACAGTAATATTACACTGTGCATTAAAATTATCTTGAACTAAGATTTAAAAAAAGTGGAGGCTTATTGAACAAAATACCAAGTCCATGTTAAGTGTTTCTAATGGACGTTACCAATGCCATAGTAGAAGCAACATTAATCAAATTTGCAAATCATATTTCTATTGTTTGAATAATGTTCTTTATCAAGCTATCAGAAGCACAAATAAAGAACCATGTTACAAGGGTCAGAGAATTGGGTCATTACTACGATGCACTAATAAGTCGATAAATAAAGCCAAATCAAATACATTCGAATAAAAGAAATTAAGAGTATTCTCGGGAGTCACAAACTTGGACCAAAACTTTATTGGCCTCCCACGACAAAGAAATCATCTAGCGGAAAGTTAGTCCATCTGGAAGGAAACTTCGCTCCCTCCGTGTTCAGCTCCATCACTGTGACCGAGACACGATCGCTAGCGCGCTCGGTGGCTAGGCCCCCCCCCCCCCCCAAAACCAAGGAAGAGGGGAGCGAACAACGGGGGGGAGCGAGTGTCGTTTAGATGGACTAGCGAAAGTGGCAAACATTATTTTGGTGGGGGGGGGGGAATAAGTTCGGTAAGTGTGTGACTTCACGGAAGAATGACCATTTATTATGTCACGATGCGGTAACTTTCACCTCCTTTATTTTATTTCATTCTAGTGTGTTGTTCAAAAATTTACACCCCACACAGACAATGGATAGACAATCATACATGAAAATAACTTCATCACAAATGGAATAATATAAAGATATTAACATGCGCGGTGCAAGGGAGGGCACAAATTACAAAGATTCACTTTATAGGTAAAAACTTTAATTTTAAACGCAATTTATGCTTAAAATCCCGGTCGTACTGAATTTGAAAACTCCTGAGTGCTGCCGTCCCGTCACACCTCCCTGGCGCCACCAGTGTAAAGAAAGATAACGAAGGAACGTACAGGATCACTTGGAAAAACATTTGCTGTTTTTGTTATACTTGTTTAGTTAATTAATAAGTTCAACCAAAACCTGGCATCTTCAGTTTGGAATGTCACGAAATAAAATTCTTTAGAAGGCCGAAGAAATGTTCTTTTATGTTTTTAAATAATAGTTTATTTCATTTTGCTGTAAAGAAAATCGTTTACTGATCCACCAGGGGAACAGCTTTTTGGGGGACGCCTGCAGTAAGCACTTCCCAAAAACTTATGGGTATTATGACTTAATACTTCACATTTCGAAACAATAAAAGAAAAACCGTTCCCAATCTCAATCTTGGTCGTTTAGAATTTGTTTTCAAATGTTCAGGTTAACAGTTGTTAAACACCTCCTTCACAAAACTTCTGGAAAAAAAACAATATCTTGTTTCATATTTTTACTCTATAGACAACTTTCAGAAAGGACATCATGGCGACTGGTAAGGAAGCAATTCGTGTTCAATTTGCCTGGGGAAGAGTCCGAACACCAAGATCTTACCCTGTGTACCACAGTACTGTTCAGGATTGTCTCCTGAGCTATGCTCCACCAGGAACATCTTCGATGAAGTGTCCTCTTTGCAAAGATGAGATAGAGATACCAGATGGGAGGGCAAGTCACCAAATTCAAATGATTTACGCTCAAGGGCCAGGAGAGGACGCAGCAATTATGAAGGCTAGCACTGGTTACTAGCCCAATACTTGCCTGTAATGTTGTAACGAAGAGCAAGAAGCCGGTGAATCGGTGTCTTGATTTGACGAGGAATCATCTGTGACTTTGTATGAAAGTCATACAGGTTGTCAAGTTTCAAGGCCACAATGTGTATTCTCTCGGCGAAATTAGGTCAGGTTCAATTAAACCAAAATTGTCAAAAAGACGAATGGTGAAAGACCTCCAGATGAAGAAGGCTAGGTATTCTGGCCACAATGCATGATTTCATCATGCAGGAATGTGTTGTCTAGACCACCCAAGACCCTGATCATGAATACACGGTCAAAGTAGATGCTGCAAAGAAATATAGAGGGTGTCAGCGAGAAGGCTAATTTAGTTGCAACCGTTCAAACATGCATTTGAGCGTCCAAGAAATTGGTATCCAATCATATTGAAAGATATTGATTAATGAGCTCGGAAGCAGCCCAATGAAACACAAATAACGACAAGAAGCGGCGACATTGAGGATGGAAAAATGATGCAGAGGAACGCCGACGATTAGACGATGTAGCGAAACTGAAGCGGGAAAGCAGTGATAAGGTCCAGAAATACAAAAAAAAATTCGAGGCGTGAATGACGATTAAATCATGTCTGTGAAAACGGCTAAAACAGCTGCTAGAACGGGGACCGACGAAGAATTCCTCTCCTTACTACCCAACGCTAAACACCAAAATGGATCAAAATAATAAGGAAAGGCCAGAATTGATCCGATGGAACGGCACAGACATGAACCGTACCCTACCGGTTGAAGACTTTAAAAGAGAATGGGTACCTCTCCATGTGTTAAAGAATCTGAGAAGTGGGAGGTTTAAGCAAATTATAGCAAGTAAGGATCCGACCCCGGTCAGTTCAAGCGTGCATCTGCAATCGAGTTTGCGAAAATAACAAATTATTTAGATGATGCGAAAAACGCCGTGCCTACCTCATTTCAAGTGAAGGGAATCACTTGCAAGATTCAGTTCCAAAACGAAAATGAAAGGATATTAATAATCCGACAGGCCTGGATCTTACCAGTAGATAAAACATGTTGTTGTCGTAGAATAATAGCAAACGAGGGTAAAGTTTTTGACACAATGGGGAAATTGATTTGTGCGTTAAATTTTCTGTACGTGATTAGGTCCGGGGAGAAATTAAATGTTGTCTCGGAGAGTACTTTAGGATATAAACAGAGAAAATATAGTGTTGTAAATACCAAAGAGGTTAAAAAAGATCATGACCATCACAGCGTTATTATGGGGAATTTCCGAAGAGCTGTCAGGTGCCTTATCGTCCAGGACATGGAAAACGTGGACCGAGAATAATATTCCCAGCTCTCGGAGACTCGTTCTCCCACTGCTGACACACCCCCCCCTTACGGACCGACACAACAACACCCCCAACAACCGCCCTCCCCCCATCGACCTCTCGGTAATTATCCCCCCGAACGGCAGGCATGCCCCCCGGGCGAATCGACGGCGACCGTAACTTAACTGGGACGCCGAACCCGCTTTGCAATTCATCCCCCGAAAGAAGGGGACCCCACTCGCAAGGGGAGGGGAAGTCAAAGAGAACCTTTCTCCATCTCCCATAACTCTCCTATCTGTACCCTAAACACCCATTCCCCCCTACCCACTAAGGAAAATTTCCTACCCGCCCAGCACACGAGACTCTCCCCCTGACGACGGAATAGCGAAACCCACCGAACGTACATAGGAGTGTCTCCCCCGAGCACCCCCAAGCAAAGTTGTGAGAACGCGACTTTCAAGGTGGTGTGTGTTATGACCCACATTGCTGTCAAATTTATGCCTGATCTTTTGATAGAAGTAGCACACAGAGGGGGGGAAACAAAAGGGGGAACCGGGGAGTGGGGGATGGTTGGATTTTTTGGTAGGTAGTGATTTGCTGAGAGTTTACAGTAGTTAGTGGAGTACTAAGAACTTCTAGGATGTGATAGCAGAGAAATTTATTCAATCTGATGCTATTCGCCTAATCGAATGGGACAAGATGGTAATCGCTGACAAAACATTCGTAAATAGATATTGCACAAAAGGTCTCTTCTCTACATATCAGTTAGTTCAATAACGCGAAAAATACTGGATTCCCATCCATAGTGTGTAGGCATAGGATGGGAAATTTTGTCGGCCTCATGGTTAGGAGGTCGTGATTAGGTAGCAAGCACGTTACTTAGTAAGCCGGGGGAAACTTCAAAAATTAAGCTAAATAGTTCAGGATGATTTCTGGCATGCGGATTTTGCATCTCAAAAGTCAGGAGTAATAAGTAAAAAATACTTCGGAGAGTTACCTTTCGGTGCCGATAAAGAAGGTCCTTTGGACTATAGTTACCGCACTACGTAGCTTATGTGAAAAAACGGGCAACATTGGCATAAAAAAATCCTTCAAAATGTCTGAAAAGATTACTAAATATCTAATAAGAATTGTGATCAAATTTCATGTATGGTACAACCAGTATGTTTGTCTTCAAATTGATGGCATAGGGCAACAAATTTGAGGACCAATTGGGCCCAGATCGCCGACGATTACATATGATAATCTTTGCTGGGGGCTTCATATAGAAAATCGCAAAATTTGTTTTAAAATCCGAAAAAATTTAGAAAATTTTGTTATACACGATCCTAGCCACGTTATACTGTACATAAATGGTATGCATGAATAAGAAAACGAAAAATCCGATAAATCTCTAACTTTGGAAGTGAGCATCTTAGGTGGTAGCTTTAGTTCTAGTTGACTTTGTTACTTGCCTACACCAAAAAATATCTATTCGAAACAGGGGTTGCAATTTCCCGGGAAAAATACTTAGTATTTCCCACCTGGGGCGGGAAATAGTGGGAAATTAACCGGGAACTTACTGGTAAATACCGGGAAATAGTGGGAAATACCGAGAAATACTGGGAAATACTGGTCGATACCCGGGAAATTTACTATGGCAGGTAAGTGCAATTTGAACACCTTGTGGGTGTTAACCTCAAAATAACTTACTGTATTTTACAGTTAAAATGTTGTGGTAATCATATGGGTATGTTTTAAGGGTTTACTCTCAAATGTAAACGAGTGAAACTTTCCACTCCCCAAAAGAGTGAACTGTTTAAACACTCCACAATTGAGTGGTTTGTACTAAAAGATTCGAATTCCCACATCACAAAGAGGGAACATCACTCCAAAAAGAGTGGATTTCCACTCCATTTTAATGTTGTCCTTCGTTTCAGTTTGCACTCCTCAAAAGTTGTTGCCCTTCGTTTAAATCCTCAAACGAGTGGAAATCCACTCTTTTGAGTGAATTTTTTGACTCTTTTTGAGTGGAAAATTCACTTTTTTAAGTACAAAACCATCATTATTGTCTGGTTTTTGTAAAAGAGTTCACTCTTTTGGGAAGAGTGACAATTTTCACTCTCGTTTACATTTAGAGAGTATTCAAATTTCAACTCCACTCCACGAAACCATCAACAAGTATAATATAAATCAGATGAGGCTACCCTGGGTGTGACAAAGGACCAGCTACACTCTAGGATACAATTAAGAAATGAATGAATTAGAATTTAGAATAAAAGCTGCCCATTGCCAGTTAGGGTGTACTGCATCCAGCCAGTTCTTACTTGTGCATCTTAACAAGTACTTGTTGATTAGCATGTGTGTACCCAACACTTTACCTGAGCCAAATTTAGTGAATTTTATCTCTCTGTGGTTATTGAGCCACGTACATGTATAGTCATTGTGATGTATTAAATAACTTGTGAGAGAAATGATGAAATTAAATTGAAATGTGCAAGCTCTACAGGATCCAAAAAGATTCGAGCCCAATAGCTAAGTTAGTGATAAAATGAAAACACCATCAACCCCTCCATAGGGTTCATTCATGCATGAAAAGTGCTTATCTGTGTTTGTTAGTTGATTTTCATGATATTTTAAATAAAATGAAGTTTTGAAAAGGTCACTTTTTGAGTATTTCCCCGCTATTTCCAGTATTTCCCGTTTTGGCCCCCAAAAATGCCTGGTGGTATGTACCGGTAAATACCGGTAAATACCGGGCGGTAAATACCAGGGCGGGAAATACGGCCAACCCGTTTCGAAATATGAGTCAGACTTTAAAAAAACAGAGTATTATTCACGCCAAAGTACAAGCTAAATTTAGCAAAACTTTTCAAGATATTTTAAGCAAAATCGTATTTAGTTATGGAACAAAGAACTTCTTTACAACATCGTTAAATTTCATATAAAAGCGCCGCTGCTTAATATTAATTAAACCTTGGTTGGGTAACTTGTATAGCGCTATACCCAAGCACCCAAAAGGCTCAGTCCTGTGCCAAATTCTCAAACTACAATTTCATTCTTAATTTGCTCATAATAATTTCGTAGACAGTACATGTGTGTTGGCAATAGATCGAAGTCCATATTATCGAAAAATGTCAATGGTTTAGTTCTGACATCGTCTTTGGTACTATTGACAGTCTTAAATATGCACAAAAGCAAAAACCCACACTTCTTCAAAACCATTTCCCATCATGACCAATCGTTCCCATTATAGCGTTTTTGCTAGTTTCGATATTCCATATGTCGCCATCACTTCACACGCCGCTATGGAACCCCGTGTCCACATCGCAGGTTCTTCCCCTGGATTGTACATGCACAGCCCCGTGTAGTAATTAGTTGGAATAGATCACACGACAAGCAACATGCAAGGTGTGACGTCGTAATTAGCACGTCGTGCCCTCGCTTTTGTTTGAGGATTTTTTTTTGGCGGTGTTCGTCACATGGAGAGTAGGCGGGCCGGTGTTGTTCTGACAAGAAATGAAGACACGACCAAAAGTGGAAGCACTTCAAATGTGTAAGGATTAGCTTATGGTATGTGTGTGTGTATTTTTTTTTTGTTGTTACTATCCTTTTCCCACAATACACGTGCTCCGGTAGATGGATCCATTTTACGCCCGCACTAGTACTCGCTGAGGCAAACTTCAAGAGGGCGCTGTGAAGTTGAAATGTTAATACGGCAGCAACACATTATTTCCCATGTGATTAGATCCGATCCAGAGATAGGGATCGTCTCAAACGTTCAACTTCAGAAAAAATCGAGAAGCGTGATATTATATTATAATTTTATCATGTCTCACAAATATCTTCACCCAACTGTTCCAGGATATTCAGGCCATCATACGTGTATACTTTACGAAAATGGACTCTTGACGGAAAAAAGATGCACTCCTGTACTAACTCTATCATGTTTCATTTTTATCGTTTGTCTTGACCAAAAATGACGCTTGACCAAAAAATGGAAGCGCACTAAGGGTACAAAACTCACGGATTGCTTCCATTTTGTCAGGCGTCTGACCAAAAATGGACGTTTGACCAAAAAAGGCGCATCATGTAAAACTCATGGATGCTTCAAACTTTTGGTCAGCGGTGTCTGACAAAAATGGGACGCTGACTAAAAAAAGGACGCACTACTGTACCAAACTCTATGGATGCTTCCATTTTGTCAGGGGTCTGACCAAAAATGGACGCTGACCAAAAATGAACGCACTCCTGTACAACTTTAATGGATACACTTCCAAATGTGTCAGGGTTTCTGACCAAAAATGGACGCTGACCAAAAATGGACGCACTCCTGTTGCAAACTTTATGGATGCTTCCACTTTGTGGTCATGGTGTCTGACAAAAAAACACCATGAACGCTTAGACCAAAAATGCGACCCAACTCTGTACAACTGATGGATTGCTTCCACTTTGGTAAGGTTGCTTGACATAAAATGGACGCTGACCAAAAATGGACGCCACTCCTGTACAAACTCTATGGATGCTGCCATGCTTTGACAAGGTGTCTGACAAAAATGGAACGCTTGACAAAAAATGGACGCACTCCTGTACAAAACTCTAGGATGTTCCCTTTTTGTCAGGATGTCTGACCAAAATATGGACGCTGGGACCAAAAATGGACGCACTCCTGTACAAAACTTATGGATGGATTCATTTGGTCAGGGTGTCTGACCAAAAATGGACGCTGACCAAAAA
>JAMKCH010023771.1:0-76152 GCA_023653785.1 Ophioderma brevispina
AAAAGGTCAATTTCCCTTTTTGTACAGGGTCAAATCATTGTCCAAGTTTGGCAAAAAATAAACAAAATGTTTGTTTTTTGAAAATTAAAAATGGTTCTATTAATAGTTTGTAGCATCTGCAATGCCATAGTTATCATGCAATGTGACAAAATAGGGCATGGGGCACTTCCATTGAACTGTAATGTCATATTGTCTGTCTAGTCACAAGGATTTCCACAATGTAATAGTTTGTGTACCATCTAATGACCATTGGTTTTAGAGTTATTAGGTTAAAAGGGCTAAAGGCAAAAAAGCGTCAAATCCTTTGTACAGGGGTCAACCTGAACATCACTCATGCATTTATGTCAATGCTTGCAAATTATGTCGCTGAGCAGGGTTTCGCCATTTTCTTCCACAGTTGCGGAAAAAAACGTGTTTTTTTTCCGCGGTTTTTTCTCCACTTGGAGAAACGGGTTTTCTTCTTCCAGTTTCCTTCGCATCTAAAGCGAAGAAACTAAAAAGTCATTTAAAAAAATTGTCCTATTTATTTAAGCCAGTACTTACACTTTTTGGTTTTATATTAAGATTGAAAAAATAAATATAGTGAAATAATTTTAAAATAACCATTCAGGGACCCCCTACCTACCCCATGCATTGCATTATTAAACTCGCGTTTATTCACAGGCCTAAATGTAAAAATACTTGAAGAACTGATTACAAAACTACACTTTTCACACCAGCAGGCCAAGCGAGACTCCTCGTAACTGACTTGAACACTTCAAATTCTTAAATCCAAACGTTTAGTAACGGGGGCGAGTCTCCCTACCCAGGTTATCTCCCCACTAAGCATTACAAACAAGACCATCATGGTTTTTGTGGCCCCTGTTTAAACTTTTTTACTTTTTCAAACATTCACATTTTTTTTTGTATGTGTTTGTGATTTTTTTTTGTTTTTTTTGTTTGAAAATTTACAAATTGGCCATAAAGATTTTACAAGCTTTTTCATGTTTGCATCTCCATACAACTGTGATAGTATACATGTGCACATGGAAAGACTTGGGAAATGGTAGAATTACTCATCTGTATATTTTGATAGCAATTACAAAACAAAATTGTTACAATTTACTATACTTGCAAGTATACTAACATGCTATAAACTTGTAACTTAATTTTGAAACAAAAAAGATTGTTAAGTACTACGTAGCCTTGATGAGTTTTGAAGTGGCAAAGCAGATGAAATGGTGTAATTTAGTTTGTTGTTCATAAGACATTTCTTTCTTTCTCGCAGTTTTTCCTTCCTCTTTCCATTTTTCGAAGAAACCCCTTTTTTTTCAGTTTCTTGTTCTTCCATCTTTTCTTTCCGGAAGAATCGGTTTCTTCTTCCGGAAGTTTCCGAACCCTGTGCCTGAGGAATGAAGGACTCCCAAAAGTAAGTTTTGCTTATGTTCAATGTTTACTTACCGAGATAAAGGTCAAAGAAGGTCAATAGCCAATTGGATATGTTGCCCATTAACCTATTTTGTCACATGCAGATACCTATGCTTGCAGATGGTACAACGATTCCTTATTTTGAAGCATTAAGCTAGCTTAACCATTTGGTTTCACTTTTTTTGCCAACATTGGAGCAACTTCTGAGTTTTGACAGCTGTACAACAGGAATTGACCTTTTTTGCACTTTTAGCCATTTTCCCAATAACTCTAAAACCAATGGTCATAGGATGGTACAAACTATACATTTTTTGTAATCCTTATGACTAGACGGACAATATGGCATACATTTCACAACACGATTGGAGTATTTAAAAGTTTGACCCCTGTGTAAACTTAAATTGGCCCCCTATTGAAAAAGTGAACCACAATTTGAACACCACCGAACTAGCTTGCATTGATGTAGAGGGTCCCTACTTACTAACAAGGTGTCAAAGCTGAGATGTAGTGGGACATGAACGCATTGGAATGGTTTGACCCAAGTCCTTGATCCCGCTCTAAATGTGGTGCCCCAGCTATGAAAAGTGCAAAACATTATTCCAGTTGCTCCTCAAACATCAATAATTGCCCATTTTTTATAGCTTTTAATTCACACTCTTTGGGGGTCTATTTTGACCTTCTTTTTGGCCCTTTCTAGGGTCAATTTTGATGTCACTTATAAAGATCCACTCACTAATAGCCTCGTCCCCGGGATCAGATTTTAACGGAAGTGATCAGAATATCATATTGGTGTCTGTAGAAGGTACCTATTGTCTCATTTCACTTGGAAATCGTATGACTTAAAATATTTAACTTAGATATAATTAAGTGAAAAGCGTATAATTTAATTATCGTTACACAGCATTCTAGAGGCTTCAAAATCACGTTTTAGCCCTCATATCAAACCTGGTTGAAATGATACGTGCAAGAGTTTTAACAACAGATTGGGTATTGGGGTCAAGGCGATTCATGAAGATTGAACTATTAAATTGACTATTATTGCTCTTTTGGGTTGATCTGACCCAAATGTCAAATTTATATTTTAATCTTTAATAGAATGAGGTTTCCAGTTTAGAATGTTAAAAATGCATAGAAGTGGAATGATTCCTTGCCATTTAACCTTTATCTGACTCATATTTTTTGGTCACGAGCGAAAAAGCTCGAGGGTGGGATGTCCCTTCCTATCCGCTTCTTTCCTCTTGCTTTTCCTTTTCGCCTTCTCTTCTCATTCAGCGTCTTTTTCCCCCTCATACTCCCGTCCCGATTACCTTCAGTTCCCATTTTCAACCTTTTTGCCTTTTCTGGGTCAATTTTGACCCCCCAGATTCCAACATTCAAAGTCTTCTTGAATCTACTGCTATAGAGTGAAGAAAATGAAATACTACTTTATTTTGATATAAAGTTGGAAAAAAATAAATCACTATTCTATGATTTTTACCTTATTTGGGTTAATTTTAAGCCCTTTTTTACCCTTTTGGGGTCAAATTTGACACTAGTTTCCAACATTCCAATTCTTCTTGAATCTTCTTCTATAGAGTGGGGAAAATGAAATACTAGTTTAAGTTGGAATAAATACATCTCCATTCTATGATTTTACCTCACTTTGGGTCAATTTTTACCTTTTTTGCCTTTTCTGGGTCAATTTTGACCCCCCAGATTCCAACATTCAAAGTCTTCTTGAATCTACTGCTATAGAGTGAAGAAAATGAAATACTACTTTATTTTGATATAAAGTTGGAAAAAAATAAATCACTATTCTATGATTTTTACCTTATTTGGGTCAATTTTGACCTTTTTTGGCCCATAAAAAAAATTGCACCACTTCTGATTTCTACATCCACCCAGGTGATGATCCCCACATATGTACCTAACATTTGGTAGCAATGAAATTTTTCTACTCTTCCACCTACCCCTTGGTGCCCAAACTGGTCCGGGCTGACGTACTATTAAGGTCCATTCATACTTCCACTGCACTGCATTGCTGTGCAGTAAATTTACTGCAACCTTCCATCACTTCCGCTGCACTCCTAATCAATTGCAATGCATTGCAGGATAATGTGAGTGATTGCAGTAACAATTTTGGTAGGTTGCATTGCAGTACTATATTGCAATGTAGTGAGGTAGTACTGCAATGCAGCCAAATACGAACAGACCTTTACGCTAATTGCATTGTGAAATGATCAGAACAGACGGTGTCTTTAGACCTGGTCATGTCATAAACACATTGTGTGAGTTCATATTCTGAATGTCCACATGTGCCGAAGGAACTGACTATTTCGTGTTCATATGTGGATACCTGTGACAAAGGGCAAAATAAAACAAATATCATTAATACAAAAAATACATGCTTCCCCAGTACATGTGTGTCACCTGCTGTCACTGTTCGTGAATGAGGTGGATGCTCCTTTAAGACACATGAAATGAGAAGTAAAGAGGAGGGGGGGAGGGGGAGAGAAGAGAGAGAGAGAGAGAGAGGGAGAAGAGAGAGGGAGGGAGAAGAAGAGAGAGCCCATTGAATACGATGCTGAATAGAGTTTGCATCCTGAGGGCCCAGGAAATGCGATGAAAAACCTACTCCAAATCTATTAGGGGACATTCCACTTTTTACAATAAACAGGGCTGGGAAAAAAGAACACACTACAGTGACATCATTTGGGAAACTATTGATTATAGTCAGTGTCATGAATAGATTCACCACCAGTAACCTGGAATTTCCATTTAGGCAGGAGGGCAAACCCTAATATCCATTGCAAACTGGCATCTCATGCATAATATAAACGTGTCCTATCTGGGTAGCTTCTATGGAACATAAGTAACATTCTAGGGTGGACACGTTTTTCAATCAGAACTGCACGGGGGTGTTACGAGGGGGTCAAGTTACTATGCATGGGGGTCAAATGTTTAAACTGCTCCAAACTAATGTAATATAGCTCATTATTCCTGGTAACCAGGAGTAAAAAAGTCAATTTGATCACAGGCGTGTGGTGCTTCCTTCCAAGATATTTGGAAAATAGGCTTAGGTTTCATTGTTTTTTATCAAGAAAGGTCCACATTTGTTATAACAAGATTTTTTGTAAAAATATCAAAACCAATATTTAATATACTTGATTCAAAAATATTGACTTTTATTTTAGGGTTGGTTCCCGTTAATAGGGAGGGGTATATAATGTCCCCATCCCCATAGAGTCCTACAGGGAATTGAAACCCCTTCCTAGTATAACAGAAGATGAAGCCAAAATGCAAAAGCATTTCAATTTGAATAAGTATCATTAAACATTTCTAAAAAATTTTTACAAAGAAAAATCTGGGTAATACAAACATTGACCTTTCTTGAATAAGACAAATGACCTTTAGCCTATTTTCCCAAAATCTTGAAAAAAGCACACACGAATGTGACCCAATTGACTTTTTACTCCTGGTTACCTAAGGAATAATTGAGCTACATGACATTAGATTTAGAGCAGTTTAAACATTTGAACCCATAGTAACTTTACCCCTCCTCTTGTAGGTCCCGTGCAGCATAATTATTCCGTGTCCACCTTGGGGGTGTTTATTTGACCATCTAAACTATTTGACATGCATAAATATTTTATAGCATTGCGATGCAGGTTGGCCTTGCCTGCCCCCTAGATAAGTGTCTCTGATAAAGCACTGGCACCACAAATGATGTAATCACCTAAGCACCAATATTGAAGGCTTTCTGGTCCAATCATTGTAGACTTGAGATAAACCACATCAATTATATTGGCATTTCCTTCACTCTGCATGTGCCTTGATCTCCACACTATGACTGCACTGTTAATCTTCACGATAACCATCCATGCACTGTTAATTAATGATTTACACATATCTTAATGCACATGCAGCCTACATGCACACTTAATTCACCTGGACACCCTACACTTTCCCCTTAAGGCACATGACCACTATAATAAAAATATAAATAAAAAGAAAAGATCACCTGTTGACATATGGCACTATCGCCACAGGTTAAACAATGACAGCTAGCAGACAATGGATGGAAACTAACTTGAATGCTTTGCAAGTGCATATTGGCAATTGTGCGACATTTTTTATTCCAAACAAGGCGGAACTCGTATTTACGCGATGCGTAAAGTATGCCCCCGCCGAATGTCGCAATCACTAACATGGATAAATGCAACTACAAACACCCCACCCCTCCCCAATACCAAGCAAAACCCCACCCCTCCCAAACACCCCAGAACACCCAACGCTGGGGTGCGGGGGGGGGGGACAGAAAACTCCAACACCCCGAAAACCCCACACCCGAAAAACCCCCACCCCTCCCCAACACCCACAAACTCCCCAACACCCCATCCCCAACACCCCATCCCAAACACCCCACCTCCTCCCCAACACTCTGCAAACACCCCACACCCTCCGTAACACCCAACAACCCGAACAACCCTCAACACCCGAACCCACCCCAATACCCGAACACGCCTACCTTCCACAACACGCACACTCCCCGAACACGCCACTCCCCCAACACCCGCAAACCCTACCCCCTCTTTAACACCCCGCACACAATACCCACTCCCCAGCGAACATCCCACAACACCCTATCCCAAACAAGCAAATGCCGCTCCCAACAACATGCAACCCCCACCCCTCCCAAACACCCTGCAACACAACATCCCCCAACACCTTACAACAAAAATCCCACCATACACCCTGCAACACCCCACCCATCCCAAAATCCCCCTCAAACTCCCCAACATCCCGCAACCCACTCCAACACCCTGCAACACCCAACCCCTCCCCAACACACACCCCCTCCCTTATGGCATGTTCTCATGTAGCGAAGGATTTGCATATCCGACGCCACCGTTTCCGAGATACAGCAATTCTGCTATTACTTAGCTAATTTGCATCCTACGCCGCTATCAATACTTTCATATGCAAAAAGATGGCCCATGAGATTCTTTCATGCAGCGCGGAATTTTGAGTATCCGAGTACCGTTTGAAAAAAAATACCGCAATTACCGGATTTTTGAATATTAATTAGCTCATTTGCATAACCAATTTGCCAGACGAATACGCCACAAATTAATCAGGTTGAGAAACTTTTCAGCCCGCCTCCTTCCAACAAGTTACATCATATGATTGCCGTACAGAATCCAGAAAACTTGTACAAAGGCCTTGCAGGAAATTTTTCATAAATTATGCAATAAGATACTTAATTGAGCATATTTTACGCCCCAAAATCTTATCAGCGTCAAGAACCTTCATCTACCAGGTTCTTCCCAGTTGCATTCATTGTCGCCCTTCAGAACTCAGAATAAATCGTGTACACCATGGGTTAACATTTTTACACGGACGAACGGACGAAAGAACGGGAAGGACGCTGCTCATTTCTCGTCACCGTTCGGCGGGGACAATAAAAGAGTGGTTTAAGGTGGCCTAGTGGTGAGTTTGTGGCGCAAATTTTCCAAAAAATCCAGTACGGAAATCCCGGTGGGACACTTGCTGGAATTACCGGGTATCAATTCTGAATTTTATCTGTTTCCAGCTATTGGAATTGGGAAAAATGAATCATGAAAGCATCATGTCCTCTTCGGAGATGTTAAAGAGACATGAGAGATTTCCAGAAAGACGCGCCCAATTTTTTTTCGAACCCGGATTTTTCGCCAATTGGAATGCGTTCCAAGTATTAGATCACACTGGAAGTGATAAGCAAAAACGCATCTTTATGTAATAATATGAGATTAGTACTTTCTGTCGTGCACGGACAGAAGTCAACGCACGGTGTTAGGGCGACAATTACGTAGTCAGGCAAGTTCAAAAAAAGTTTGCGTTTTCTTTTGTAACTTGTTTGTCCAATAAACCTTGGGACGTTCTTGGTAGTGGTCTACAATCGATCTGTGCCATTTGAGAGAAATTCGTATCTAAAAAAAAATCTCATAGGTCACTTTAAACTCTACTCACCAGAATGTGGTGAGATTATTCTATTTACAACATGTATACTACGAATGATCCTACTAGTGCATTTTGGGACTCAAAAAAAGCCTCGAGACACCCTAATGCCCACATAAAAATTCGTACGCCCCCATTCTGGTAGCGGTCCCACGTAGCATCGGTTACGACCATCACTATCCCCACTGGCACCCAGAATCCTTTGCTCATTTTTGTACCTTCCACTTGTGGGGAAGGGCCTGGATGAGGGTTAATAGTTGGATCATTCGTAAGTATACATGTTACGTAATAGATAATCTCACAACATTCTGGGTGGTATTATTTATTCATCCATTTTATACATTCGAAATGATTCAAACTAGTGCAGGAATGCCACACTGGTCACTAGGTGGAGGAAGTGGAGCCGGTAGTCTCAGTTGCTGCGGGTTTCTCGCCATGTGAAATTTTTTATGGAAAGCGAAATAATTTTGGCCCAATGTACATGCATATACAGATAATAAAAGCACATCTGTAGCAAGGCAACATAATGTATACGTAGACCGGCATTCCTCACCGTATGAGCATAATGGTATCGATGCTTAGCATACTTCCTCTTACTCTGACTGCTTTGCTGAAAGGATGGTTTTGGCCACGGTTTGATTACTTCTAAGGACGCCTTTCATATAAACAGTCTGGAACGTTGTATGCGTTCTCCATCATGATGCTTCAATTATATCAGATATGTTCACCCTAAGTGAAAAGCACAAGATGTTGCCTGACTTCTATTTCATGGCATGCCAGTTAAGGGCGGATGTTTACTGTCCGTGACGAGGCTTTTCACTTTAACAGCGTCAGCGAGAGGTAGTGACACAGCGTGAAAATGTTTGTTTTGTAGCAGGTTTGTAAGGTTAGTTGTAGAGGATGAAAAGGCGGTCAGAAATGGAAGATCCATAGATTCTTAGGAAGGCCCGTGCAGTGAAATAAATGTCGAAGAACTTCTGACTGGACACAACTATCTCAGGATCTCCAGTAATTTTGGGAAGCTCTGGAAGAAATATAGGCTGAGGTGCATATTTGAGTGTCTGTGTTTAGCCATAAACCGCACGAGGTAGGAGAGTGATATCGTAAGAGTAGAGAATCTCAGATACTTTTTGTCAATAGATAACGTCAGTATTTCTGAACATCTTCTGGAAGATGCAGCAGAAGGAAAGCAGTCTTTATTGTTAAGTTGAGAAGAGTGGCTTTATCCAATGGTTCAAATGGCTCATCAGCGACGCACTGAAGACTAACGGAAGATCCCAAGAAGGAAGACGTTGATTCAGCATGCACTTAATGAGATCTGGGGAGTCTTATCTTCTCTAATCATGTCAGGTTTGTCATGAATTGTAGATATGGCTGACAAATAGTTACTAGTAGTTGAAGTGATTGTAGGTTTTCTTGAACATTGAAGTCAAGGAAGTTAGCCGCGTCTCCTACAGAGGCTGTATGCGATCACTGGATTTTTGCACCAGACATTGAAACGTAAAGTCTACTTAGAAAATGGAGGTTGACTTCTTCTAGCTTCGGCTGAAAAGCCATTGTGTTTGAAGGCAAGTTGAGAAGAGGCCACACAGTCCAGTGTAGGATCTTAGTCTTTGGAGAGACCACTTTTATGTTTCTTCCGTCCACCAGCAGATTTGCCTTACAGGAAGCAGTCTTGGATCGATCTTCCAACATGCTGACCAACCGTAGGACCCAACCTGACGTGGCCGAAATGGGGCTACAAGCAGCATCCTGCAATTTGATTGCTGTAACTTGGTCCGTACGCAATCAGACTGACCCAAACTCATTGTAAAGCAGTCTCTCACCCAGGCTTTTCGTCCGCTAGCCACATGCAATAGTGGGAGGTGTGATTCGACCTGTTTGGCGAACAGATATATCATGGGCTGTAAAAGTCTTGCAAAATCATCTGGCAATTACGGCTGTTGAGATGCCACTCCAAAGTTGATCCTGAATAAGCTATCATTTAGGCTGACTTTCCGCTTCAGGGTAATTGAATGATTCTTGCACCAAGTGAGGAGGCGGATGGTCGCAATAAACACATTGATTTAGTTTCATATTCGTGAATGTCCACATGTTTTGCCGCCCGAAGGAACTTACTCTTTCCTTGTTTTCCCATATGCTGGATTAACCTGTGAACAAGGGCAAAAATAACAAAATATCATTAAATACAAAAATACATGCTTCCCAGTACATGTGTGTCACCTGCTGTCATGTTTCAGTGAATGAGGTGATGCTCCCTTTAAGACACATGCAATGAGAAGATACAAGATGCGTCGGGGGAGAGAAGAGCGAGAGAGAGAGAGAGAGAGAGAGAATATAATGGGGATAATAGCGATGGAGGGTAGAATATAGCAGAGCCCTTGAATACGATGCTGAATTAAGAGTTTGCATCCTTGAGGGTCCCCCGGAATGAATGAATAATACCGTACTCCAAATCTTGTGGGACATTCCACTGCAATAACCACGGGTTTGGAAAAAGAACACACTACCAGTGCCATCATTTGTGAAACTATTGATTATCGTCATTGTCATGAATAGA
Organism: Ophioderma brevispina; assembly: GCA_023653785.1. Taxonomy (NCBI): domain Eukaryota; kingdom Metazoa; phylum Echinodermata; class Ophiuroidea; order Amphilepidida; family Ophiodermatidae; genus Ophioderma; species Ophioderma brevispina. The sequence continues at coordinate 9,944 of JAMKCH010023771.1, forward strand.
TTCCACAACCAATAACTGGAATTTCCATTTTAGAGGCAGGGGCAAACCCTAAATATTCCATTGCAAAACTGACATCGCCATGCTAGACAACGTGTCCTATTCTGGGGAGCTTTTATGGACCATAAGTAACAATCCTAGGGTGGACACGTTTTTCAATCAACTGCTGCAAGGGGGTGTTACGAGGGGGTCCAAGTTACTATGGTGGTCAAATGTTTAACCTGCTCCAACTCTTCTAACTTTAATATAGCTCAAATTTTTCCTTATTAACCATGAGTAAAAAGTCAATTTGAATCACATGCTGTTTTGCTTCCTTTCCCTTCCAAGATTATTTGGAAAATAGGCTTAAAAGGTCTTTGTTGTTCAAGAAAGGTTCAACATTTGTAATACAGATTTTTTGTAAAAATAAATCAAAAAAAATATTTAATTATACTGATTCAAAATATGCCTTTTTTATTTTATAGGTTTTGGTTCCCTTTAATAGGAGGGGTGTAATGTCCCATCCCCATCAGAGTCTCCTACAGTAAATTTGAACCCCTTCCAGTATAACAAGAAGATAAGCCAAAATCAAAAGCATTTCAATATTTGGAATCAGTATCATTTAACCATTTCTAAAAAAATTTTTACAAAGAAATCTGGGTCAATACAAACATTGACCTTTCTTGAATAACAAATGACCTTTAGCCTATTTTCCCAAATATCTTTGAAAGGAAGCAACCACACGCATGTGACCCAAATTGACTTTTTTTACTCCTGGTTACCTAAGAATAATTTGAAGCTACATTACATTAGATTTAGAGGCATTTTAAACATGTGACCCCCCCATAGTAAACTTTACCCCTCCTCTTGGGTATGTCCCGTGCATCATATTTATTTACGTGTCCACCCGGGGGGTGTTATTTTGATCCACTAACTATTTTGGACATGCATAAATATTTTATAGCCATTGGATGCAGGTTGACCTTGCCTGCCCCCTAGATAATTAGTCTCTGATAAATCAATGGGCAAACAAATGATGTCATCACCTACCCAAATACTTAATGCTTTCTCGGTCCATCTTGAGACTGACCTAAACCCACATCAATTCGATTTGTTATTTCCTTCCTCAATCTGATGGCCCCTTTATCCTCCACACTATGACATTGCACTGTTTGCTCTTCACGAAAACCATCCATGCACTGTTAATTCATGATCTTACACATATCGTTCTTTAAAATGCACCCATGCAGCCTACATGCACACTTATTCACCTGGACACCCTACACTTTCCCTTAATCAACATGACCCACTATAATAAGAAAATATAAATTAAAAAGAAAGAACCTGTAGACATTTGGCACTAATCGCAAGGTATAACAATGACCAGCTAGCAGACCATGGTGGAAACTAACTTGAAATGCTTTGGGCAATTGATATTAAGTCTTTGCAATTTTTGGACATTTTTTTATATCCAAACAAGGCAACGTCGTATTTACGCGATGCGTAAAAATATGTCCCCCCCGCCGAATGTCGCCTCACTACTGAGATAATAAAATGCAAACTACAACACCCCACCACCCCTCCCCCAATACCATCCACGCAAAATCCCACCCCTCCCCAACACCCCGAAAACCCCCACCCCACACCCCAACCCCCTTTAACACCCCTCAACACCCGCAACCCCCACCCCCCGCAACATGCCCCACCTCCCCCCTCCCCAACAGCCCACAAACTCCCAACCCCCCATCCCCCACACCCCACCCTCCTCCCCAGACACTCTGCCACCCCCCCCCCACCCCTGTCCACACCCCCCCCCCTCCTTAACTACCCCAACCCCCCCTCCCCACCCCTCACCACCCCTAACCCCCACCCCCCCCCCTCCCCCGCCCACTCCTCCTCCATTCCCCCCACCCGCCCGCTCTCCCCCCCCAGCGCTCCCTCCCCACCCCCCAGAGATCCACGCCCCCCTCCCCCCCTCCCCCTCCCTCTTCCCTCAACCCCCTTCCCTCCCCATACCGGCCCTCCCCCACATCCCCCAACCCCTCACCCCGCTCTTTCCTCCCCCACACGCCACTGTCCCTGGCCCACACAACCCTTTCCCCCCCCCCCCTCGACATCTACGCTCAGTCCCTCCCCCCCCCTGCCCCACCCCAATCCCCCCCACACCCCTTCACCCCCACCCCGCCTCCCACCCCGCTCCGCTCCCCTCCGCACCTCTCCTCCCCACCACCACCCCCTTCCCAACACCCTGGCAACACCCCACCCCCTTCCCCAACACTTTGCAACACCCCAACCACTCCCAACACCACATCCCCTCTCCCACACCAACACCCCCTCCCTCTAATTCATAGTTAGTCTGCATGTATCGAGGAATTTTTTTGCATATCGACGCACCCGTTTCAGAGATACAAAGCAATTAATGCTATTTATTAGCTCATTTCCTACCTACGCCGCATATCACAATACTTTCATATTGCAAAAAGATGTGCCCATGATATCTTTCCAATGCAGCGCAGGATTTTGAGTATCCGATTTAACCGTTGAAACAATCAAGCAATTACCTGATTTTTGAATTTATTAGCTCATTGCATACTCAATTTGCCCGAAATACGCCCCAAATCTAATCAGGTTGAAGAACTTTCAGCCCACTTCCTTCCACCAGTTTACATCATTTATATGCCGTATAGAACTCCAGAAAACGTTGTACAAAGGCCTTGCAGACATTTTTCATAAATTATGCAAATAAGAAAGACGTAATTAGCCAATTTTACGGCCCCAAATCTTACAGATCAAGAACTCAATCTACCAGGTTTCTTTCCACCAATTTGCATCATTGTCGCCCTTACAGAACTCCAGTAAATCGTGTACACCATGGGTTAACATTTTTATCACAGCAGACGGACGGACGGACGAACGTACGGAACCTGCTCATTTTCATGTCCCATAGTCCCACCCCTTCGGCGGGGACAATAACGAGTGTTAAGGTGGCCTAGTGGTTAAGTTGGTTGTGGCGCAAATTTCCAAAATCCCAGGTACGAATCCGTGGGACACTTTCTGGAATTTATCCGGTTACTCAATTCTGAATGTGTCTTGTATTCCAGCTATTGGGAATTGGAAAAATGAATCATGAAAGCATCCTGTCCTTCTTCGGAGATGTTAAAGAACATGAAGGAGATTTTTCCCCAGAAAGAAGCGCGCCCCCAATTTTTTTTTCGAACCCCGGGTTTTTTCGCAATTTGGAATGCTTTCCATGTATTAGATCACCCTAAGTGAATTTGAGCCAAGTACGCCGTCTTTATGTAATAATATGATGATTTAGTACTTTCTGTCGGCCACGACAGAAAGTCCAAGCACGGTGTCTTATGGGGACAATTTACTCTAGTCGGCAAGTTCAAAACAAGGTTTTTGCGTTTTTTTCTTTTGTACTTGTTTGTCCAATAACCTCGGGACGTTCTTCTTGGTAGGTGGTCCCCCTTACAATCGATCCTGTGCATTTGAGAGAAAGCGTATCCTAAAAAAATCTCCTCATGTCCTTTTAAACTACTCACCCAGAATTGTGTGAGATTATCATTACATACATGTATACTTACGAAGATCCTACTAGTTCATTTTTTTTTGTGCTCAAAAAAAGCCTCGAGACACCCCTATTGCCACATAAAAAATTTCGGTACCCCAGTCCGGTAGCGTCCCACCTATCAATCGGTACGACCATCCTAACGCCACTGGCAACACCCATAATCCTTTGCTCATTTTTTACTTCCCCAAGCTCCACTTGCACGGAAGGGCCTGGATGATGTTTTTCCCCTAGTTGGATTCATTCGTAAGTATAACATGTACGTAACTCGAAATACTCTCACATCATTCTGGTGAGTATATTCTATTTCATCCAGTTTATACCTTACGAAATGATTCAACTAGGCAGGACTGCCACACTGGGTCACCTATGTGGAGAAGTGGAGCCGGTAGTCCTCAGTTGCTGCGTGGTTTCTCGCCATGTGAATTTTTTTATATGGAGCTGAAAATAGTTTTTGCCCCAATGTACGCCATATACATATAATAAAACCATCTGTAGCAATGCACATACTGTCATACGTACCCGGCATTTTTCCTCACCTTATGAGCATAATGGTATGATGCTTAGCATCCTTCCTCTTACTCTGAACTGCATTTGTCTCAAAAAAAAAACAAAAAGGGATGGTTTTTGGCCACGGTTTTGATTACTTCTAGGAGCCTTTCATATACATTCTGGAACGTTTGTTAGGCATCCTCCCATCCTGCCTGCTTCCATAATTTCAGTAATGTTCACTCCCAAGTGAAATCCAAGATGTTTCCTGACTTCTATTTCATGAGCATGGCCATTTAAGGGGCGAGATGTTTACGTTTCCAGTGACGAGGGTTTCCACTTTAAAGCGTCAGAAGATGAGGTAAAGTGAACCCCGCGTGAAAATGTTTGTTTTGTAGTCAGGTTTGTAAAGGTTTATTGTAGAGATAAAAGAGCCGTCATAATTGAAGACTCCATAGATTCCTTTAGGAAGGCAGTGCAGTGATAATAATGTCGAAGAACTCTGACTGGACACCACGTTACTTCAGATCTCCAGTAATTCTGGAAGGCCTCTGGAAGAACTATAGCTGAGTGGCAATAAATTCAGTTGTCTGTGTTTAGCCATGAAACCAGCACGAGGTAGGAGAGTGGATATTAAAATCGGAGAATCTCATATACTTTTTGTCAATAGATACGCGCATGGATTTCTGAACATCTTCTGGTAGATGCAGAAGAAGGAACGCAGTCCTTTCTTGTTTTAAATGAAAAGTGTAGTTTTATCCATGTTAAATGGTCCGAATCAGCGACGACTGGAAGAACTAACGGAAATCCCAAGAAGGCAGGCACTTTTTATTCAGCATTCCCCTTAATTATATCTGGGAGTCTTATCTTCTCTAATCATGTCAGGTTTGTCATGAATTGTAGATATGGCTGACAAATAGTTTTTATAGTTTAAGGTTGTAGTTTCTTTGAAACGTGAAGTCAGAAGTTAGCCACGTCTCCTACAGAGGGCTGTATGCGGATCCACAAAACCTTGGAGGATTTCCTTGCACCAGACATTGAAAACGTCAAAAGTCTCACTATAGTAAATGGAGGTTGACTTCCTCTATCTTTCTGCTGAAATCCCTGTGTTTTAAGGCAAGCTTGAGAGAGCCACCCCAGAGTCCAGTGTAGAAGATCTTAGTCCTTTGGAGAGACAGACACTCTTATGGTTTCCTTTCTTCCGTTCCACCAGCAGAATTTGCCTACGGAATCAGTCCTTGGATGAATCTTCCAACATGCTGACCACCGTAGGAACCAAACTGACCGTGGCCAAATGGGGCTACAAGCAGCTCCTGCAAATGACTTTGATTGCTGTCCTTTGTCCGTACGCAATCAGAATGACCCAACTCATTGTAAAGCATCTCTCACCCACGTTCTCGTTCCGCAGCAGCCACATGCAATGAAATGTGGGGAGTTGGTGATTAGACCTGTTTGGGAACAGATCTAATATGGCCTGTAAGTCTTGCAATCAACTGGCATATATACGGCTGTTGAATGCCACTGCCTCCACAGTTTTTGATCCTGAATAATCTATCATTTAGGCTGACTTTTCCTTCCGCCTCCGGGTAAATTGAATGGTTCTTGCACCAAGTGAGGAGGCGGATAGAATACTGTGCACATGAGGAATACTCTTGTTCCTCCTTGGAGGTTTATGTAGGCAACAACAGAGAATAGTCTGATTCTTGATTTTTCAACATTTCCAACCACTTCTCCCCATATATCAATCTGTTAGAATCCCCTTAGAGCGTGACAAACTGCTAGCAGCTCTAGTTCATTTATGTGGAGCTTCCTCATATAATCTTCGACCACACACGTTTTATTTAGAGTGACCTCATGCATGCGTCCCCAACCTATCTCTTCGAAGCAATCTGTCAAAAGTCTAATCTTGAGTGGTAACTTCATTCGTTGAATTCCTTTTTTTTCCACCATAAAAGGGTTCTTTGAGTTTGCTTTAACCAACGTAGATGCTTCACGATCTTTGTATTCAAAGGGACTTAAGGTTGAGATCGTGACGATGGGCTCTGTAGCAACTTTCGAATGTGAAGCTGAGCAGTCTCATGCTCATTCTGCAGAAGGTAGAAGGTTTTACCAAGTTTACCAGCATTCCTAATCCAGTAGCGAGCCATAGATGTTGCTGAGAAACATGCCCTCTTCATAATAGCATGAGCAAATCGTCTTAATAAGTAATTCCCTCTTTCGGTCGGAAAAGCTTTGGATTTCTTAAAATCCAAGATTGGCTCCTAGGAACTTCGGCTTCTGACTCGGAATGAGGTTTTGATTATTTCTTAAGTGTAATCCTGAAAACCCCATATCCTTCACCTTCTTCATGACAACGATTAACTGTCTTATCAGGCTTGACTTGTTGGAGCCACAATCAACCAATCTTCGAGATAGACGATACCTGGATACCCCTCCTTCCTCAATGTTTCTGTGCCACTGTTTTTCACCAATCTTGTAAGGTAAGGGGAGCCGTAGAAATCCGAATGGCAGAACTCGAACTGGTAGCATTGATGTCGAACCGGAAGCAAATCCATCGTTTGATGAGAGTACAAACCCCTGAACATGGAGGTAAGGCGTTTATACCAATGTTACGTTACGCCGAAACAGCCCCTTCTTCAACTCGGTGATGGACAGCTGTAAGAGGTTTTCCATTCTAAGATGTCTTGGATGAATAATCTGTTCAGAGGGGTAATTGATATTGGTTCTGAGATCTCCTGTCTCTCTTTTCTTCTGAGGGCCATAAGAGAATTGAGTAAGAAAAAAACCTTTCCATATCTTTTATCTGGGAAAAATGGTATTTTTCCTTAACAACTCCTCTACTTTGTTGTTTAAAATCATAGCCCTTAAAGTCTCTTATGGTATAGGCGTAATACAACAACTGACTTTCATCGGAAGGACGGCGGTAAACTCCAATGGTAACCTTCTGAAATAATCTGCAGAACCCATGGATCCGATGTTATCGACCGCCATGGGCCACTGGCGTCATAAGTAGTAAGAAGTCAATTGGATCTCCTCCCCCTACTCGCGCCACCGTCTGGCGCCTCTAACGTCTGGAGTAGAAGGAATAACTTCTTTACTGTCTAGAGCCTCTAGAGTTGGATTAGCTGTCTTTTTAGTAAAGTTGAGCCCGCGACTTCCGAAAGGAACCTCTGATCCCTCTGTTGGCAGAAGTATAGTTAGAGGTGGGAAGCCCCTTCTCTTAGCCAAAAGGTCATAAGGTCCTGTCTTAGTGGCCTATCAGGAGGAACCTTTAGCTGATTATTGGTAGGATTTCTTTGACAGCTTGGATCTGCAGCTTACCGTTCTTCCTCTTGAGAGGCTAAGCTAGACCACTGACCTCCAAAAAGATCGTTTCCTTCCTCGAGAAGCAGTCAAGACAAGAACCTCTTGGCTGTGAAATTCACGGCATCAACAAGCATTAATTCCTTCTGCGAGTTTCATGATACAGCTCCACATAAGCATGGCGTTAAATTTCTTTCTTTTTGACATTGGTGGGGCATATGGGGTTGATGAAAATTTATGAATGAAACATGGGTTTGCTAAAAGATCCATTAAACTAGCACGTGCGCGCGAAGCGCGCTTACAATTTGTGCCATTTAAAATCTAAAATCGTTAACTGTAACTGTAATTAGAACAAATTGCGCGCGCGAAGCGCCCGCGGGAAATTTTCCATTTTTTAAACTATTATGGTAAAATAGAAGGTGTAATTTTAAGGTGAAAAACACATGAACAGTAGCAACATGGGGGGGGATGATCGTATTGACCACACCCCCTCATCAAAATATTGGGGGGATGATATCCCCCCCATCCCCACCCTGATTTACTCCCTATGCACATAAGGCTCCAACAATCTTACATAAAGATACTAGAGACAATAAGGCCCTACAATTCGATGTTCTCATGCTATCACAGGCAATTTGTTCCAAACGGCAGATATCAGCATCCTTGCCCCATTCCAAGAATCTACCCTATGAATGGGGGTTCCTATTTTTCTTATGAGCCGCCTTCATACCGGTAGGTTGGACATGGTCTCGGCTACAACAATGTCCTTCTCATCAACTTTTCACATCTTATCCCAGATTGACTGGGATCCAAAGGAACTGAAAAGAACTCTTAATCTTCCTCACATGTGGCGAAAGACTCAGGAATCCATCTGAGAGGGGAGTCTTCTTTCTGATAAATGGTCCATATAGACTTCTGATTTTATAAATATTCTGTCCTTAAAATTAATCGGCATAACAGGAACGAGAGGCTTCACTACACGTTTCTTGAGATGTTTTTTAAGCCGTTAACTAACGTCGAAGAGATCGTATCCTTGAGTTGTAGAAGAATCAACATTTCAAACCTAGTGTAACCAAAACAGCCGCCAAGAAAGGCAGCAACATAGGAGATAGGTACTGTAAGATCTAAATTCTCAGTCAAAAGCGTCCAACAGCAGAAAAAGGAGCTCTCATAATCTGCGAAATCTTCTCTCTTTCGTATCCTCAATCAGATCAGAATCTTTATTAAACCCAACGTTCACACCAGTGCGCTCTTGACTGAAAGTACCTTTACTATAAGTGCAATGAATTGGGTCAGCATCAGCCAATATAAGGTTAGTTAATCTCAGCAGTCTCACTGGGCCTGTATTAACAAGAAGAGCCTGACAACCGTGTAGGTCTCATTGTTTCTGGTGAATCATTATAAAGAATCATAATAAGTATGACCACTTCCAGGATACTCATGAGTAGATGGTTCCTTAATGTTATCATCATCAACCTACACCTTAAGTTTCGAACTCATAATGCCTGGGAATCAAACATTGCTATATCACCATCTAAAAACCACCGAATCACTATCCACTAGAATCACATAAGAATCACTATAAAAGGCAAAGTCATGTTTGCTGGAAGAACGCTTCCGTCTAGAAACAGAGCGTTGAGGAGAAGTAGCCACTTTCTTATCAACGTAATCATTCTAGATCTTTTGGACTTATAAGATGATAAGTCCATTCACTACTGTGTTAACCAACCCAAAATCTTCTTCCAATCAAAAAACTTGGATCTCCGACGTGAAGAAAACGTATCCGCAGGAGAGCCTCTAGATCTTAGATTCAATGACTAGGAGAATCTTGATTCTTCTCTGCTACTTGTGTGAGCTTCCTAGTGGAGAGAGAAGAATTCCTTAACTCTAGACCTATCTCCTGGCTGTCCTGTCCGAAACAATCAACTCACTCCTATGAATGAAAATCTGTTTCTGATGAAGGTACTGAAGATAAGCTCAAACTTGGGTAATTAATATTATAAGAATTTTTTATTCAAGTCACCCACACAACATAATGACCGTCCAGTGAAAAACTACTGACCATCCGGATTTAACCTGGACCTTCGGTTTACTAGTCCCCGATGGCTCTACCAACTGAGCTAATGGGTCAGATGGGGAAGAGCAGTGATTTTATATCTATAGGCCTTCAGTTTCAACCCTTTTCCTCTCACATCTTCTAATTCCAAGAAGCTTTTTAGAGGACTATTTACGGAAATTCCATCCGAAATGAGTTTTTTAGTAACTAAATACGCTCAAACATGTGGGGAATTAATATTATGAAGAAGTTTTTTTATTCAAGTCAACCACACACATAATGACAGTCATTGAAAAACTCACTGACCATCCAGGATCAGGAAAGGGGTTTTTAAACTTCAACAGTAACTAAATCCACACCTTTTCCCTTTGATCGCCGTCCTGTGTTAACAATCACTGAAGCTTACGTACTGGACTGCAACCCCTGGAAGATAAGCGGCATCTAGAAGATTCAATACATGGAAACCTTTCCTTCTTGTACTAGATGAGTGTACGGAGGAAGGGAACTATTTCAGGAAGCATCAAGACGGCGAGAAGAAACGCTTGACTTTGGGACGGGTAGGTAGAACGGAGAATGAACGGTTTGAAGTAGGCTGGCGACCGCCCGACGCTTGACTCCACGAAAGAAGAACGGCTGAAGTATTAACATTCGAAGAAACCATGTGACTGCCCACGCTGACTAGGCGGAACGGGGCGGGCGGACGGGAAACAACTGTACTCTTGGAAGAAAAGAGTAAAACTTTCCCTTCTTCATAGTTAACAACCCTCCGCTCGACAACTCTACTATCTCGGAGCCATGTAGGAGAAGCTTCTATCCCCTCCCTCGATAAAAATATCCAACTCCACTATCGCCTAACCAGTCTCATCTTCCTCTATATCTATCTCATTACCCCCCGGAATATTAACGGTAACATCGGTAATCGGCGGCCCTGCAATAACGGATTGAGTCCTAACCCGGGCATGAAGCACAGCCGTCAAAGTGTGTAAGAACTGGCTATAGAACTATCATCATCTTCAATGATTCTATCTCAATACCTGTTCGGTACAACTTAACGGTAACCACAGTACATCGGTGGCCCCGCCGTGAAAAACGGAATTGAGTCTTATCTAACGGGGCGTGAAGCACGGCGTCAAAAAGGTGTAGAACTGACTATAGAATCTCACTCTCATGATTCTATCCTCAAACCTGTTTGGTATAGTAACGGTACACCACGGTAACATCGTCAACCCTGCAAAATGATTTCGTTCGTGCGTGCAAGTCCAAAATCACAGTCGAAGATCCGTCCCTTTACACCAGCTGATAGTTTGTCATCCATCCCGTTGATCAGCCTGGAATTCCTCTTGGGACTTGTAGACATCACAGTCAACTATGATGTGGCGAATAGTTTGTGGCTCTCCATATCCAACGCCCATTTTCTAGTCTGTTGAGGTTGACCAACAGCAGCTAGGAGGCCAGCCCCATAATCCTTCTGCGCGCAAACTCATAGTATCGACGGTTATGGCGTGATGACTCCATTTCTTTCTCCTTGTCGCCGGGAAGGGAACATCGGTCAAGTGTATCAACACAGACACCTATACCTAGAGTAACACGGTCCACCACGGTATAACACTCAATGTTAAGCACGTATCACATGAATTTGAAATTGCCAAGTCCGATATTCCTAGCACCGTTCCTAGCCCGACCAATCAATACATCATTGCCTCGAACCTCACTCACTCATCTCAACTTCAATCCTAGCACTCCAGTTCCGTTCCCCGGTTTACCTGCCCCAGTTGCCCGGCCTATTCTTGGTAAATCTTACCGAATGACCAAACAAAACAGTCTTATACAAATAAGTAAAAATGCGGATTAGATCGTCACTTGAAACGGGAAATTCCTAGAAATTTATCTTTAGAAGTAGGGATCTGTTGCCAACAAGCAGTACGAAAGTGGACGAGTGGAATTTGTAACACAGAGCAGATACCTCTGGTTGTGACGTAGTCTGTAATAGTCTCTATTCCGCGTCCGTGTGTTTTAATCCCTGCCGCTGGCCGGGACGTTTAGGGTAGCCCTCCACTCAATTCCTGTTTCGCTCAATCGTATGCTCTAAATGCCTACAGTTGATACAGCTTTCTGGCTGGTTTCAAGAATTCTAAGATGATGAAGAAATATTGACAATACGTTTACACAAGAAGCGCAGTAGCACTCGAGAATCATTTCCTTGATCGTTCAACAAACTATACATTAAGAAATTCAAGCCACAGACTTAAGCGCATCTCTCGATAATGTACAAGGGGCGTTTGTTTTGTGGCGGAACTATGATTCTGTTGTGCTATGAAGTTCCCGGGGGCACGGAAAAACGAATTTTAGGCGAAAAGGTACTTGGGAAGGTCTTCTGACCGCTGTTAGGTTGACCCATGCTTTCCATCAAGGTCCACCGCCTTTGGGCTTTGCTAGATGTGCCTGTCCCAAAACTGCTTTAGGTTCAAAGTAAGAATGACCATAGCTCATACCATCTGTTCATTGATCCAGATGATTGGAATCGGGATACTGTACTTCCTGGCAGTGGTCATGGATTGGGTGAAAGTTGTTCCCGTGGAATCTCTGAATCCTCAAAGGGTGTTGGTGGGGGATTAGGCTACCAGGTTTTCATCACATTATCTTGGCGACTTCGATCGTCTGAATGTTCACTCCTAGGTTTGCAGGAGCTATGCCAACAGAATTGGAAGATATTCTACAGGCGTAGAACCGCCACAACTAGCAACCACTAACAAGTCTACATGCATCATCATAACGACATCAACTTTGTGAATGTACCCGTACTCCAATACTGGTGCAGCGTATTCAGCATGGGTATGCCAAGGCCATAAAAAAAAAAAAAAAAAAAAAAAAAGAAAAAAAAAAAAAAAAAAAAAAAAAAAAAAACAGTTTGATGTATGTAAGTGTCAAAAGAAGCACCCCGTCCATTTCCTGCGAGCCTTCTGAGGAGGTTGACACGAGACTGCGTCTTGGCAGCGACTACCTTGGTGTGTTGATTGATAGTAAGGCTGCGGTCCATTGTGACGCCAAGGTACTTCGGTTTGGGTCTGGACAGTTATTTTCTCCATCTATAGTGCGTGTTAGTTTCTCTTTTTGCGCTCGCTTTGCAAGGACGTTTTGGTAGAACTTGTTAAGACATCCTCTGTTAACATCAAAAGAAGAAATATTGTACCAGATGAACGGTTTCGCCCCACACAGAGAAACGGGAGTTCCAAAGGGTATAGAGCAGGAAGGCCATGGAGACAGATCAGACGAGACAAAACAGAAGACACAGGGCACCCCCCAAAAAAAAATTTGAGAAGAATTTTGAGATTAATCGGCAGAGCTGGGCTAGAATACACTGAGAAAAACCAGATGATGAACATGTTGCACCGCGAGGCTAGCAACAAGGGCGAAAGAGCAAATATATAATAATGCAAGGGAGCAGACACGAGACTATGGGACATCGTCCCCAACATCCCTGGGTGAAACTGTGGACTATACATAGGGGAGCTAAACCTGGCCAAGGAATAAGCCCACTTAATACCCACAGTACGAGCGACCCCGCGAAAAAAAAAAAACGCCTGAGGCTCGCGGGGCAAACATGTGAAGGGATAATACATAATATAAAGATATGATAATTATGTCATTAGCTGCCGAATTCCGATCATTGAAAAATATTCACAAACAGCATCGGAAGTCATCCACAAAATCTCCGATGATCAGTAGTTACAAAAACGTCTGCCAGAGTGAATTTATATATATAAATGTACAAATAAATAGGCGAGTAAGGGGGTGAAAAGGGTATAATTATCCTGTAAAATTCAACATGGCGCCCCGACGATGAGGAGACACAAAAAGAGCAAAGGATCAAGGATGCCAGTGGCGATAGTAATGGGCGTACCCATGCTAGGTGGACACATGGGCCGTCAATCAGTGGGGGAGAGGGGAACATGTCCCCCCCCCCCACCCACGTTTTTGTGGTGGGGGACACAATATCAAAATGTCCCCCCCATGATTTGTTCTAATGCCTATTGCGCTCCGATTCCAACGGAGGATCAGGGGCCGCGCCGTCGCCCACTTCGTCGTCTAAAAAAATCAATCGAAAACGACACTTACTTTATACTTCGTAACCCATGAATTTCCAAAATTTTCGTGATACGCGCGAGTATCTAGAGGGTTTATAGACTTGATTTCAGTGCAGAGGACTAGTTGGTTTGAGAAATGACGACAAGTTTGGAGATCGCCTCGACCATTTTGTATATTTTTGCAACGGCCAGCATGTGCACTAAGACTCACCAACTCCACGATATTTTGGCGCGAGGCGTACTATTAAAGTTAAACTTTAAATACTTCTCAAAACAAACCAATAAAGCTTACGCCAACTTTTGCGTTATGGTCTATTTACGAACGGAATTTTAATTGATTCAAAACAAATGCGCGGCGACCCGCTTACGGCCGACCCCGCTGAAGAATCATCAGTTTCTTTTTCATGCTGCAAAATAAAAATAAATTCACATTTTAGAAAATAAAAACATTATCGTTGTTTAATCAATAGAGGTTTGGAATTTTATTAAATATTTGTGAAAACAATCCAGACTTTCCTTTTCCCATTCTTTGTTTCTGTTTACCTGAATGCTGAAGGTTCCATTCAATACATGGGAGGAGTGGGGGTTGATTGGACGATAATCAATCAGGAAAGGAAATGAACTAGCTTGCCCAATGGACTTTAATAAGTACCATGGGAAAAATGTTTAATTATGTTTTGGTTAGTGTTTCATATACATTTGCACCAAGTTTTTCAATACAGAATCATGAGAATCTGAAAATCATGGGTGTCATTTTTAAATGTGTTCTGGGTGTTTTATAAGGGGACTTTTGTAAGGGGTAAAAATAAAAGTGTTTAACAAGTGTTAACAAATTATACATCTGTTCGGTTGCTCATAAGGTTCTAAAAGGAGTTGCCATATTTACGAACATCTTGTTTTGTAACAATAGGGATTGAGAGAAGTTTAAGGTCTTATTTATAGAAGGTCGATTTGTTTGAAATGGTTTTAATCGTTCATTGGGTTCCTACTAAATAAGAAAAGTTATATAGATTTTGGTGTTTCGTTTTCAAAGTAGACTTTTACAGATATGGATAGTTGTGTCTCCGTAGACCCGTAGCCACGGCCATATTTGCCCTCTAAGTATCATTTTTAAACTTCATGAAAAAAGCGACCTGTATATTTCGGCTTGTACAGTAAGCGAACAATTGGCACATTTTAACAAAATGATGAATCTGAAATTACCCCAAAGTGGACCTTGACCCGTTTGCCTGGAATGTTGTACTATACCCGAAAGGTTAGGGAAAAATTACCTTCGTATCATTTCGTTCGTGCGTGCAAGTGACAAAATCACAGTGGAAGATCCGTCTGTAAGTGATAGTTTCATATCCGGTGATCAGGCCGGAAATCCTCTTGGGGCTGTAGACCTCCAGTCATCTATGATGTGGCTAATAGTTGTGGCTCTCCCATGGACCAAAGCCAGTTCGAGTCTGTTGGGTGACCAACAGCAGCTAGGAGGCAGCCCCCATACCCCATCTTTGCAGCCGCGAAACCATATTATGACGGGTAATGGCGTGAGACCATTTCTTTGTTGTCGGGAAGGTAACATCGGTCAAAAGTATCAACACAGAAGCCTTACGCTACAGGGTACACGGTCACGAACGGTATACAAGCTCAATGTGAAGCAGTAATGCACAGGAATTGAAATGCAAGTACGATATTCCTAGCCAGTTCCTAGCCGACAAATCAAACCATCATTGCCTAGACTCACTCACTCAGTTCTCAACTCAATCCTAGACTCAAGTTGACCGTCCCGGTTACCTGCCCACGTTCGCCTATTCTTGGTAAATCTTAACGTAATGACCAAAAAACAGTAATACAATAATAAAAATGTGGATATATTCCATGAACCGGGAATGAAATTACTAGAAATTATCTTTAGAAGTAGGATCATGTGCCAAAGCATTACGAAAGTACGAGTGGAATTTGAAAACACAGAGCTGATACCAAGCTGTGACGTAAATCATTGTAATAGTCTCTAGTACTGCGTCGTGTTTTTAATCATGCCGCTGGAGGACGTTAGGGTGGTAGCCTCCACTCAAGTCCTGTTCGCTCAATCGTATGCTCTAAATGCCCCTACGTTGATACAGCTTTCGGCTGGTTTCAAGAAATTCTGAAGATGAGGAAGAAATATTGAAAATACTGTTTTTACACAAAGAAAGCAATGCAATCGAGAATCATTCTTGATCTGGTTCACAAACTATACATTAGAAATTCAAGCACTTAACTTAAGAGAGCTCTCGATAATGTACAGGGGCGTTTGTTTTTTTTTTTTTTTTTTTTTTTTTTTGTGCGGGAACATGATTACGTGTTATTGATATGAGAGGTTCCCGGTGCCACTGAAAAAACGAATTTGGTAGGTGAAAAGGTACTTGGAAGGTCTTCTGAGCCGCTGAGGCCTGGTGTTAGGTTGACCCATGCTTTCTATCAAGGTCACAGCTTGGGGCTGCAGAGCTGTCCACAAACGCTTAGGTTCAAAGTAGAGAATGACCATTGCTCATATCATTGATCCAGGATGATTGATAGGGATACTGTGACGGCAGTGTCATGGATTGAGGTAGCAAAGGATTCCGTGGAATTCTGCGATCCTCAAAGGGTGTTTGTGGGGGATTAGGCTACCAGGTTCATCACATTTCTTGGCGAGTTATCGTCGAGGTTCATCATAAGGTTGGCAGGAGCTATGCAGACAGATTGGAAGATAGTATAAAGGGCGGTCGCCAAAAGGCAACCCACTAACGAAGCTCATGCATCTGCAGAACGAACATCAATCTTGTGTGAATGACACTGTGACTCCATACTTCAGAGTAATCAGAGTTGGAGATATGCCAAGGGCAACAGGTTGTTGATGTAGTAAGGTGCAAAAGAAGCACCACGTCCATTCCTGGGAGCTTCTGAGAGGTTGACACGAGATGCTCGTTTTGGAAGCGACTAATTGGGTGTTGATTGGAAGTAAGGCTGCGGTTCCATTGTGACGCCAATGTACTTCGGTGTTGGGTCATGTGACAGGTTTTCTCACGCTAGAGTGATGTTAAGTTCTCTTTTTGAACACCGACTTCCAAGGTGGAGACAGAGCTGACGGTCTGGGGTTGATGAGTTTCAAGTGCCATCGGTGAAGAATGGGCTTACAGGATTCGGTCTTTCTGCAACCTGTCTAAGGACTCAAGGAGTCCGACAGCATTCCAAGGCGATGTCGTCTGCGTAGGAGTACAGCGAACAATCTCCCTTTGGCATATCTGAGCCGTAGATGTTGAAGAGCGGTATTGGCCAGGACAGAACCTTGTGGGACACCATTCGAAGTTTGCGCTTTCTAATGCGTTGCAATTTGCGTCTCCAGGACGAAAGATCTGTCTTGGAGGAGACATAATGGAACTTGACAAGCTTTGACATCAGGGAAGTTTAAGTAGCTGAGGTAGAGACTCGATGCCAGACTTGTACGTACGAGCAGTTAGTCTATGAAGACTGCTCCAAACTTCTGCTTCTTCGGGAAGGCTGTCTCGATGTCATTAACTAGTCTTGTATCTGATCAGTTGTTGATGACCTATTCGAAACCCAGAGGGGGGGCGGGTGAAATTTGCCTAGAACGTGATCTTGATCTTGCCGAGTCTCAGTCGCTCAAGCAGCTTATAGATGTGAGATAATAGCGAGATGGGCGAGATGGGTCGAACTCTGGGCTCATTGCGGGTTCTTGGGCTTCAGGATGCAATGACCTTTGAAGTCTCCATCTGGAGGGAATAGTTGAGGTTCATGCAAGAGAAAGGAAGAGGGAGCATGACAGCGTCGGGGGGGGGTGCCATATGCTTCAAGATCATGATATGGATGGTGTTCTTGCAAGAGCGTTCCCATCCTGAGAACTTTGATTGCTTTGGTTGATCTCATAGTACGGTGCATGGTTGGAACAGGGGCTGGTCGGTGGAGAGGTTGTTGTAGAAGCTGTATTTAATATCTGCATAAACAGCACGAGAGTGGGCTTTCGCTGGGGGTGTGTGTCTTGCCACTTTCCATGTGAACAAGTTACTGAACGGGCGTTTGCAGAGGACAGGACAATGACTTAGAGGGACAGCTACACCCGGTGAGCTGGTTGATGGTGTTCCAGGCCATGCGGCTGAGTGGGTGTAAAGTTGATATTGGATATCTCCTCCTCCCAACTGGCAGTTCCTTTGGCCACTGATCCAGTAGCTGGTTGCACTTTGCTATCTATCAGAGGCAGTAGTTGTGTGTACATACACTTGTATAACTAGTCGCATTCTTGTCACAACAGGGGGTTGTAGGGATCTTCTACCGCGTGGAGTGGAATGTTTAGCTGCTTGGGGGAGCATGGAGCAGAAGTCAGAATATGCCATCATGATGTTAGATGAAGCCGGGTCTGGAAGCTGGGATGACAATTCTCTGGTGAGTTGTTTGAACTTGGACCAGTTGTTTCATGAAAATTCCATCTCTTTCTGAAGAGGATGGAGTCGTGACTTGAGTCATGGTGACCAGGGATTAGGGCATAAGACTGATCTAGGAAATTAGGTAGGACCGTTCTGGAGCAGCGGGATCGGATGTCGATGGAGACTGTGAAGGGTCAGGACAGGTCCAATGTCCATGACGTGAATAGAAAGTAGGTGGATCCGTACTATCAAACAGCAGTTGTAGGTCTTGGGCAATAATCCATTCACGAGCCGCTTGCCATTTTGTCACATGATTGGAGACCCCAGGTTTTCTCCAGGTGAAATCTCGCGAGAAGGAGCCCGTGAATACTGGGAGAGGAAGGGAGTGAGTCTGCACAGGCTGGTGGTGGATTATAGATGTTGGTTGAAGTGGGTTCACATTGCTTCAAATGTATCACTGGATCGGGAATATTGAGATGCAGGGTTGATCCAAGTATGCCTTGCTCACCTAGGGAAAGCGATCCCCGGCTTGTTGGCGGAATGAAGCAATGAGGTCAAAAACCTTCGATTTGCAGCTCTCTTCAGATTCGCAGGGAGTTTCTGGCGGGGATGATATTCAGCCGTGGCTCCCTGGAGCTGTAAGATGATGTCAGGCTTAGCCGGGGAGACCCCAAGGTCGCTGCAGGGATAGACTTTGGTGCTTGCCATAAGGGAAAGATTCCTCTGCGAGTAGCTCAGCCGCTTAGCATTGAGGGTGGGTCTTCAAGATGTGCACTGTGGTGTTTAAAAACACGAGGTTTGGACTTTAAAGTGTTTGAATCAGTTAGCCACAACAGGTGAAGTGACATTAACAGCGCCGCCGCGAGAAGAAGGCTTCAACACGACCCCAAAGGCTTCAACACGACCCCAAGAAGGCTTCAACACGGCACCCCCAAATCCTTGAGGTACTGAACATGATGGGATACTTTGAAAACAACTTTGCCTCCTTTTATATGGTGACCCTGGATAACCCTTCCCCTAAAAAAAATCACAAGAAAAACATTTAAAAAAATGACCACCAGATTGGAATCCCCACAAATTGTGAGTTCGAAAATTGGTTGCAAGATTGTATATGAAAATTTTAACAATACAGTTCCACATGTACTATCATCTTCCATATTTAGGGGCTACTCAACAGTAAGAGGATAGGTGTTGAAAAATTACTGTGAATAAGACAAGGACAAACAGAGGGAAAATATATTCGTAATGTTTTTTTTTTGATTGTATTCAAAAGTAACTTTTACCCTTGCTCCAAGAGGTAAAATTGCAACAGATTCGTTAATTCATTGATAATTATAATCAGTGCATGATTTATATTAGATTATAATTAAACATGTAAACAAGTATTGATTAAAACTGGAATTCCGTCTTCCCATGGTTCATTTCGAATTGGGCAAAACGGCCATGAGAAGAATTAACATGTCCTTCGGAAGGGGACGTTTTAAGACCGTCAGATCCATATACATGTATATGAAATCACAGCGTTTCGATAAGAGTAGGTGAAACTCCCTGTTTGTCCCAAGGGTCCTGAGCCCCGGGGCCATATTGGAAGCGTGTTGACCCATGCAAAGATCTACCCAGGCTAAATAAGAAAAAGACAGAAATAAACAATAAAATAGGTCAGATTAATTGGAGCGTATCGCCGGACCAGACTGGCAGGATTCAATGATGAACTGGATCAGAACGTGAAGGATTGCTCCAAAAACACCAAACTATGACAAATGTGCCCAACTAGTAAACAAAACTGCCCGGAGATTCATACCCAGAGGGCGGTAGACGGAATATATATATACCAGACTTTCCAGGAATATGCTAGGAGGAAATCATGAGGATATCACAATGGGTTGAGCAGCTGATCATTTTCGCTGAAAACAACTGCTAAAGGTGAGGAAAGATCGGAAGAGGATCGACAGGAAAAGATCTCCAAAATGGCATACTTTAAACTGAATCCAACCGATAAGACCCATATAACAGCAAGAAAGCATGGTTACCATCCGAAAGATCCGAGGGGTGCAACAGAACTCCACAGCAGCCAAACCCAACACACATAACACGTTGCCCACCAATGCGTTTTAAATGAAGGCAGCAAGCAGCCCAAGAAGGATCAAACTAGACCATAAGAGTGATAGTGGTGACCCTGGTTTTCACTCGCCCCTTCAAAGAGACGAATTGGAATACGGTATGCTAAACTTAACCAGGAAAAGAGTAGGCATTGACAACTCTCAATGAGCAGCTAAAAAATATCGGCACAGTAGCACGGAATGGCGCTTGAGCTCTACAAATTGCTGCGTATTTACAACGATGATGGGTGAAAAGCAGCATGTTATGGCACTCTTAAAGCCTGGGAAAGATCCATCCAATCCAAGAGAAAGACCAAATAACTCCTTCAGCCATACCTACAAGCTTTTGAAGTTCTCCTGATCAATCGTATCGAACCTGTGGATAGACGAACACTCATACAGAACAGGCAGGTTTCCGGCCAGCAAATCAACAACAAGCCACGTACTCAACCTAACTCAACACATTGAGGATGTTTCGAGAAGGGTATGGAAACCGGAGCTGTGTTCGTGACCTATCAGCAGCGTACGACAATGTTAATTCACAGATGCCTAATCCATAATATTGGGAAATCACTAAGGAAATCCGCTTGACTGAGCTTATCGAGGACTTGACGGGCAAACAGGTGTTTTGCTTCAGCTAGGAGCGAAGCAAAGAAGAGCGATGGCGTAGGCGCAAGAATGGTCTACCACAAGGGAGTGTGCTTGCACCTCTCCTGTTCAACATCTCTATACCAACGACCAACATAGCAGTGAAGGAACCTGTGGTTTTTTTATGCAGACGATCTTGGAATTAGCGCACAAGATGTCGACTTCACAGTTGTTGAAGAGAGACTCTCCAAAGCTTTGGATGAACTCACTCCTTGTTATGAGGAAAACCATCACCTACGTGCAAATCCATCTAAGACACAGGTGTGTGCTTTCCATCTACGCAACCGTGAAGCCAAACGTCAGCTTAAAGTTACCTGGTCTGGAACACCCCTGGAGCACTGTGATAACCCTGTCTACCTAGGAGTTACCTTGGACCGCACTCTCTCTTGTAAGACCCACATCGAGAAGACGAAGAGTAAAGTATGTTCACGCAATAACATCTTGAACAAACTCACTGGCACAAGATGGGGTGCTCGCCCACATACCCTAAGATCGACAGCACTTGCCCTGTGCTACCCTTGTGCAGAGTATGCCTGCCCTATATGGGAAAGATCAAGCCATGCCAAGAAGCTTGATTCAGTGTTAAATGCCTCCTGCCGGCTTATTACAGGATGCCTCCGTCCAACACCAACGGAAAACTTATACATATATATCCTAGCAGGAATTGCTCCACCAAACATCAAAAAAAAAAAAAAAAAAAAAGCATGCAAGAGCGTAGCTGCCAAGTATCTAATGTGAAGCACCCATATGTTTGGACAGATACCTGCTGCCAACCGCCTTAAATCCAGAGAGAGTTTCAGGGCTACAAGTGGACCCTTGCAAAAATATAGGGCTAAATATAGGGCAAAAAAAACAAGAATATAGGGAAAATATAGGGATAAACAAGAAAATTATAGGGAAAATATAGGAATTTGTATGTATTTTTACTTGGAACTTGGGTGCCTTTCCATTGTATATCAGCAGCAATTCCAATTCATTAGAAAGATATATGCCAACATTTGCACCATCTCTGGCTGTATTGACTGTATTACATAATATTCCCATGTTGTGGGCAATTAAATAAATCAGGGGGAACCTATCCCTATTTGCATTTGTTTTGAGGAATCCGGGTTTCCTGAAGAGTAATTATTTCAAGTATGAAATACTTTGCTGTATTTTTATGCTGCTTTTGTATGTTTTTTATGATGGAAAATAAATGATTATGATTATGATTGTGACTCTATATAAATCAAGTCATTGACGTTTTGACCTCATTGTGACGTTGGACCCAATATCTATAGGTCGAATAGAAGTGTTGTTTTGTGGAAAAAATTGCAATAAGTTTTCTAAAAGTTTTAAATTATTAATTTGGGATACATTGGAAACCTCACACTTCACAGTGGAAAATTGTACATATGCCTTCCTGCTATCTTCTGGCAGCACAAATAGGTGTGTATTTTAGAAGTGGTAATAGTCTCCGCTATTGCCCTCTATCTTATCAACACTTTAATGTAACAACTATTCTTCAGCACTTTACAAAATGTATATTTACCAAGGAAGTTGCATTTTTGAATTTTTTTCTCAAAATATGGTTCTTTTGAGCAAATTTGGTGGCAATTTGAATAGATTTTAACAAAAAAGGTTTTAGGGTAATGTAGGGGTCATTAGAGGTCAATCTGTGTACACTCTGTATAATCTTGGTCCAGTGGTTCTTAAGATTTGAGCATAATACCTGTTTGCTAAGAATACTGTATTTGACATATTGTACAAAAATGGGTCAAGCTCACATCGGGCTCATTATAGTCTGATTTTTTATTCCTGTCAGTAAACGCATATTGTCGATGGTAAGAATCATTGGAGGGGGGATGTGTTGAGATTAAAAACTACCCGCTGAATGCCAACTTTGTTCAACAGAATATGATGCTTTACCGCAGTTTACTTGACCTTTTTTGTATCGAATATGTACAGGCTTCATACCAGAATCAATTGAATAGATTGTCGTAAAGTGTGAAACACGCTATCGATTCCTTTGTTTGGTGTCAATCAAAGCACGGATAAAGTTCCATGAACATCGAGGCTGGGTGAAGAAGAGGATTAGGCCACGTAAATATTGTAGATTGTTATGAGGTGACCAAAACTCTAAACTACTTAAATAATTATTGGACCAAGGCTGTCAAATATTTTTCTGGAAACAAGAGAATAAATGTAAACGTGTTAGATTTCTAGTATTCCTTAGTGACGTAAATGACTTTGGTGAGTAATAATTACTTATTTGTATCATTTTCTTATGTGATGGCTTCAGAGTTTGTTCAAGTTTGGTGTTTGGAATTTATTCAGTGCAATTTCTTTGTCATAGTTTCTCGTGAGAAAAGGGACATTTTTAATTATGGCCTTAATCTTATCCGGTATCGTGACATCGAAATTCTATTTACTGATGGTAAGTATACACCTCTCAGAACGAATGGAACCTTCGACACGCCCCAAAAACTTTTAATGAACTGACATGAATAAAACTCCTACTATATAGATGTCCAATATGTGTCCAACCCGTATGAGTTTTGGACCGGTTATTTTATAGGGGTCTTTAGAGATCAATCTGTGTACACGCCTGGTGAATCTTGGGCCAGTGAATTCTTTTCACAGAGTATGAAGTGCAATGTCAAGCAGTAGTTTGAGAGATATTTTATATAGCACTCAAGGGGAATAAAATGGAACACAAATACCATTTCACAGATGTGCAGATCTTGCATCTCGTACCGAATGTTGATAGCTAATATGGTCCATTGTTCCAGAGTTTGTCATTTACCTCAAAACTGCCTCAAAAAAGCTTTAAAAAGGCCAAGGTCCCCTGGGGCTTGTGCCTGAGCCCCC
Source organism: Ophioderma brevispina (assembly GCA_023653785.1). Classification (NCBI taxonomy): domain Eukaryota; kingdom Metazoa; phylum Echinodermata; class Ophiuroidea; order Amphilepidida; family Ophiodermatidae; genus Ophioderma; species Ophioderma brevispina. The sequence continues at coordinate 33,412 of JAMKCH010023771.1, forward strand.
AAAAAATGAAAAAAAAAATACATAGTGTAAGCAAAATCCTCAGAAACTGACCCTTATGAATGAGTAAGGGTTTCAAGTCCCGCTGCACACCCTCAACCAAACCAAATCCAAATAGCCCCCCCCCCCCCCCCCATGGAGAACAGTCCAATTGACTTCAATTGTTGGGTAGTCAGAGAAGAATATGAGAAGAATAATGTAAGAATATTAAAGCAGTGGTCTATGATTTCTGACAAAAGAAATTTTCTGTTTTATTCCTAAACATAAGATTATGCCTCAAACAAAGCCATCAAAATCCAGAAAGTCCTTAAATTGACAAAGGACTTGAAGGTTGACTCTTTATACAGCTAAGCTAATTTAAGATTGGAGATACCCAATTTTGAGTGCTTGTTTTAAAAGCTCATTGCAATGAACATTTAGATGCTGAAAGGCAATATTTTGATCAATTCTGTAAAAAACCAGGCAAATAATTTCTGTGGAGAAAAAAAATATAGGAATTATAGGGATTTTGGAAGTTTATAGGGATTTATAGGGAGAGGGTCAAAAATATAAGAAATATAGGAATTATAGGGCCGCTTGTAGCCCTGGAGTTTCTTAAGCAAAGTCCAACCTCTTGAAACAGTCTCTAGGAGGTCAAGAGAGTCGCCTTGTGGAAAGAAGACTTGCCATCAACCAAGTAACATATATTGGTATTGAACCTGGTGAAAATCTCCCACCTGGAGCTGACTCCTCATGGGCTGAATGGCGATGCCTCAACAGATTGAGAACCAGAATTGGCCGATCTAAGGTTTCCTTGCAGAGGTGGGGCTACCTGGAAGCAGATCAGGACACTACCTGTGGTTGTGGAAAAGCACCACAGACAATGGAACATCACTTGGTCTGCCACTGCTGGAGCAAAAATGCACAAACAAGGACCTTTGCGGAATTCAGTGAAGCAGCCAGACGTTATACCCATCTCTGGATGAATCATATTTGAGAACCACAGTGTTTGGACACGATAAGAAGAAGACCGGGACCACTTACGAATTTGCCCCCCTCTGGCGGGACGACTTTGACATTTTGCCCCCTCTGGATCGACTTCCTCGGTACGCCACTGCACAAAATGTGGTTTACTGTGTGAACTCCATTGGAATAGAAGAAAAATGGTAAGGTGTACAAAGCCGTTCATATCTGCTTCCTTTTTTAAGCGATTTCTTTCATTTTTTTCAGAATATGTAGTGTAAAAAATGCATATTACGATTATGTCAGAAAAATTACGGTTCAATGAACATATCGAGTTCGGTGTCAGAAGTATTCTATGAACAAGTTTCGTGATACACCTCGTTGAAGGAGCATATCTTGAAATACCTTTTTCTAAGGGATCTAAATTGTCCGTAAGATATTAAATTTTTTATGATAGTTTTTATACAAAACACTTAAATCGTGGCTATATTCCTCAGTTTAAATAGCTGGAAAGCGTTTACATCGTAACATCTTCCAAAACGGCGATTTTAAGATCGTTGATCATATCTAGAAGCATTATAAAGTGAGCCACTTGTACATTTCAAATTGTTTCTATCAAATTTGCATAAGAAAATGTGTTTTGGAAAGTGAACATTGCAGGTTCCGCGCTTTGCGCGGGCGGGGTACACCCCGCCATACCCACTAAGGCGCAGCTTAATACACATGAACCCTCCGTGAACACTTTACATGTATTTATTTAAAACGAAATCTAAACCATCAACTAGATTTTAAGACTGTTGATCATATCTAGATGATTTTTTTCCTCGCACAAAATCAGTGCTTTTATTAAGCAACAAAAAAAAGTGTCAAGAATTACAGTGAGGCAAAATAAGGAAAGCCAGACAGTAATATGTGAGGCACAGAGAGTGCCAGCAAAATCAGAATCATATTACCGGGTGGCTCACCTTTTACAAAATGCTCAGAAAACAAAGACAAAACAAAACAAGACACACACACAAAAAAAAAACACACACAACACAAAAACACAGCACAAAGAACACGCACAGGTCACATACAACAAAAAACAAAAAGCACATGCCACTACTGCTGTACCAAGCTTAAAAATTACAGCGATACCCAAAAGAAAACAAAAAGTACTAGAAAAAATTAATAATAAATCATTCATCATCAATATTGAAAGAAAATTTCTTAAAATGTTTGTCCAGTTTATCATTCTTTTGTGCAATTCTGTACTCAGTTTTAAATTTCATTTTAACCAAATTAAGGAAAGCCTGAAAGCTGGGATTCATTTTTTGAAACTTACATCTGTGAATATAAAATTTAAGATAGAGAATGAGGTAATTAATACAGGTGGCATGCTGAGTAGTATCTTCATCTATCCCAAACATTTTTTGAATTTGGAAAATGCAAGAATTATAAAGTGAACCACGTAGTTCAAATTGTTTCTATCGAATTTGCATAAGAAAATGTGTTTTGGAAAGTGAACATTGCAGGTTCCGCGCTTTGCGCGGGCGGGGTACACCCCGCCATACCCACTAAGGCGCAGCTTAATACACATGAACCCTCCGTGAACACTTTACATGTATTTATTTAAAACGAAATCTAAACCATCAACTATATTTTTTTTCTTTTTAATACCGTTTATCATACCTGTAAGTATTATAAGGTGAAACACTAACAAATCAAATTGTGTCTATCAATTGCAATTGTTTCTATCAAATTTGCATGAAAAAATGTGTTTCTTGAAAGCGATCATTGGAGGGGTTCCGCGCTTCGCACCGCCAATTTACGCGGCCGCCAATTATCATTTTAGTTGGTCTCCCTCCGCTTGAGATGGGCTGGATCTGTCCCTCTCGCTTGACTTCCTTCTCATACTTTTCTACTGACCAGGTAACGTTTAAGTAAAATCACAATTTAAAAGTTATCGGGCTGCTGCGCTCGCCGGGTAATCCACGTTTTTCTTACGACGATCGAAAATCTGAAGAGTGGGGGGGGGTGCGCGACAAATTTGCAATGTCCCCCCCACGATTGAGTAGCGATTGACGCCCCTGGTGGGACAGCTACCAGTCAGGCGTACCGAAATTTTTAATGTGGCATTAGGGTGTCTCAAGGCTTTTTTGAGCACCAAAATGCACTAGTTGGATCATTTCCGTAATGTAGAACATTAGTCTTGTGTACAGAGAGTCCAACTGTACATGTATAACACAGCCAGTTTTTGAATAAGCGTAGGGTTTTTGTTTGCTCGTATCCAAAAGTCATTGGTAACGGCTTGTGGTGGTGTCAGGATTTGTTCAACTAGTATGCTGATCCGGGGCTGCGTGTATCCATGATACGGACGCTCCTAACATGGCCCGCTATTTGAGGTTGGGGCGGATTGGGAACAGTCAGGGGTTTCCACCCTACTCTTATTCGACACTGACTGCGATGTACATGTACAGTTGTGACTCTCTGTACACGGGACCGACGGCTTAACGTCCCCTCCGAAGGACGGGATGCTTTCATGATCCATTTGCCCAATTCCAAGTGAACCATGGAGGAGAGCAGTATTCTGTATTTAATCAATAGCTGGTATACAGATCAAATCCAGAATTTATAGTACCCGAATAAATCCCAGCAAGTGCCACGACCCCACCGGGATTCGAACCCAGGAATTTTGATGGTAAATTTGCGCCAGAGGCAAGCACCCCTAACCGCTAGGCCCGCTAGAGAAGGGTGAAAACTTCTGACTGTTCCCAATTTCCCCCCAGCCTCAAAGCGGGCCATGTTAGGAGCGTCCGAATCATGAATACACATGGCCTGGGATCAGCTTACTCAGCTGAATAAATCCTAACACCACCACAAGCCATTACCAATGACTTGTGGATATGCAAAGAAGATCCAAATGACCACTGCTGACCACTGATCCAAAATCTGGCAAAGCGGATAATGTACACAAGTCTTGTTATGGTTGCCAAATCACCATACTGACCTTTAAGTAACCAATGACCACACTCTGTGTACACTCATAATATGAAGCTTGGGTCATTGGTTATTCTGAAAACATTCTGCTGTAAATGGGGGGGGGGGGGGGGGGGGCGGGTGGGCGGGGAACCCGGGGGGCAGCGTTTGGCAACAGCAGCATTTTGAAACAGCTGGAGTCCATCAGAAAGAAGCAAGTACAAGAGTGAATTGTCATGGATGAGTATATCATGTAGAAATAAGTTAATAGAGACCCCTACATGACCTTTGACCCCAATCTATGCACTCTCACATAGATCAGTGGTTCTTCTCACATCTGGTGATCACAGCACATTCTGTGGTAGAAGGAAATTATAGAGTTCCGACAAATGCCCCTTTAATCAGCCCACGTGACCTTTGACCAAAACTGTGTACACCACATATGCAGCTTGGGTCATTGGTTCTTTTTACCAAATTTTGCTGTAATCAAACAAAGTGTTTGGCACTAGTAGCATTGTGAAGCGATCCCTGTACGATGTACAAAGGAAGAAAGAAAGGAGGTGGTCTGGAAATAGAGAAACAGCAATATATCATGCGGCTGCACTGCATGATATAAGAAACTGCCCAAATATAAGACCTCAACTGTAGATCACACAGAGGGGGCACCATTGACTTAATCCATGGTTAACAAAAGACAAAGATTATGGTATACTTATTTTATCATTTGAGCATGTTAAGTTTGACCCTAAAACCATAGGTCACAGACTTTATTAACCAGGCTTGATAATGAGCTAATGAGCTTGAAAATAGCTGGAGGTCCATTAGCATTTGGTCACTTAGGCACCCCCTTAGCGCCATGGGGAAAGACAAATCCCCGAGGGGGGGGTCAAGGGGTAGGCCCCTGCTACAGCTAGAGCATTTTGAAAAAATGTAACCTATTTAGCCCTGTCCCAAAAATCAAATATTTATCATGACATTAGTACAATATGTCACAAAACTTTTCTTCGGAATTCACCAATGATACACTTTACTTTGACAGGACATGAATCCATCATGACAGACATACATACATACATACATACAATACATACTATAATAAATACATACATAACATACAGTACCACCACACACACACACACACACACCACACACACACACAACATCTTACAAAAGCTTTACATGTGGATTTTATACTAAAAAATCTCTTAGAAGTCAATTTTTTTTACTTTTTTAAAAAAACACTCTTTTGTTACTATATAGTAACAATGGTGTCATTTTCATGTTTTTACTAAATATCATTTTCTTAGCCCTCATCGATGTTGCCGCAGGCCTATAAAGTTATTAACTAGAAAAATCTCTTTTCTACTCTTTTATGGAATAAAAAAAACCCTTAATATACTAGAATGTTTTTCGTTATATAGACATTAACAGCTAACGCTAGGTAAAATGTTTTGTAACCCCACACACGTCACGAAATTCACCCCACAAAGTTAAATATAAACCCACAACGTTTATTTTTATGTACAAATAACCCCACAACGTCACTAGCAAGTGCCTGCCTGCACGCATGTACGCACGCATGCACACACACAAATACAGACAGACAGACACACAGACAGGACATGGTAATTTCTTAAGCCAGAATCACTAAGCAATCTGTCCAAGATGTATACAATATTGGAACAAAACAAATGCTTAGATATATTTTATTCTTTCCCTTGAGACAGGCATAAAATGTAAAACAACATCATTTTCTTGACCTGAGACGTCCTGATAATGAGCTAAGCACTCCACCACTGGGCAAGACATGTCTATAAGTCTAAAGTTCTAAATTTGTCATGAAGGAAAAAATAAAATACATCCAAGTCATTCACCTGACCATCTTAGTGATCTTTAATCAAAACAAATGCTTACTGTACAGAACTGGATCATTTGCTTTTCCCATGCTATTCGCATTTCTTCAAGTGTCTTCACATTGCTTTTATATGTGGCCTCTGGACAAAAACATTGATGATAATAATCTTCCTATTAACTACAATTACAATGTAATTTGCGATTTTAATTCCCTTTCATTTTTTTATCTGTTTGTTGTAAGGAGTCATTAGTGGAAACAAACATCACTATAAGCAAAATAGAGTAGAGGGACAGGTTTCTTATTGTCCAAAAAAAAAAAAGTAATGGCAAAGGTTGAGCTGCGTTCTACACAAATAGTGCTGTTGCCTGGGTGATACGACACGAAAGAAGCTCAAGAAGCTCATTCTTTAACTTTTTCATTCAAATAAGAAGCTATTATGAACATAACATAATTTTGGTGGATTTTACCTTACAAATTGCCCAGGTTTTTAAAAATCTGTCAGTCCCATGGTTACTATACTTTGATTACCATCAAAAAGGCAGGACTCATAAAAGAACTGATATGGAATAATGTAAGTGCAAGAGAACGGAAGAGATGCAGCGTGTATATTTTGCATGACACACACGATTTTATGCAAACGCTCGAGTATATTTGGATTACTTTTATGCGCCGAATGATAACAACCAAATAATTCCCGCCTATTGGTGGCAATCAAAGTATATATATATGTCTTCAATTGGCTTGAGCAGCAAGAATGCAAAACACTGCCTTCACCTGATGGTAAATTATATCAACCAACACACCCTGCACTCCATTCATTTTAAATATAAACATTCAAACTCCGTAAAACAAACCATTCCCTATTCTTTATTTTCCCTACATATGGTGTTTTTAATGAGTTTGTCATAAGAATTCAGACGCAAGCTTGATATATCAGAGTTTCCGTGTTGGCCTGTATTCAACTGTTCACCCGGCACTGTGATTGATGATTAAGTTGTGTGCTGTATCCATTGTGGTGAAGACATGTGTTAAGACTCAATATTATATTGTAAATTTGCTAACCCTAAATAAGCTAGTAGTGAACTGCTATATACAACAACTTATTTAAATGTAAGAAGGATTTTACTACATGGTTTCAGGATAATCACTTCCAAACCCACACATCCACAGCTGTACCACAGGTAATCTTTCAACACTGGCTTATCAGATGATGATATTTTTTCCATCATACCGTTAATAAAAAGGTTGTATGTAATATAATTCATTAGAATTGTACCTATCCTCTTCAAATGAAAGCAATTTGCTGAAACCAAAATGGCACACACATACCTCCAAAAGACACAACTTTGACTAAAATGGCACATACATACACATAGAGTGACAACAAGGTATCTTCCTAAGCATGTTCAGACAAAACAAAAAGGAAGCATATACTGCTCTAGCGATAGACCTTTTCAAAACCAAGTTTACTGAACATCACACACAACTGTTGGGTGCAGCACTTATGCATATTTCACCTTTGCATGACTCAAGTTACTGGCAAGTGCTTGTTCGCTTGTGAATGTACGCGAGCATATAAGGAAGCTGTGTGTTGTATGTACATTATTTTGCCCCAAACTGTGCCTGATGTTCATTTGAAAAAACGGTTCTATTAAAAAATAACTGGTCTTTTCTCAGATTTCATTCAATTAGAAACAAACTTGGGAGAATTGTGAGAGAAAAAAAATCCATCCAATTTTATCATTATTTTGTTTTCAGAATCCTGTCCTTTAATTACTATACACATTTCATTTTGAGAATATAAATATACACAAATCTACAGGACAAAAGACAACTGTGTACAAAGATATATGGTAGAAGATTCTGAAAACAAAATAATAGATGAACTTCCAAAAAATGCATTCTTTTAAAAGCCTTTAAAACCTTTCATGAGAGAATCTATACCAAAAACATGTGATTAGGAGCACTGAAATTATGCCTCATGTAGAATTTGTTCTATATCAGTGCCAATTTTCTTAAAGGTGCGTTTTCTGATCGTCTTTGGGACCCCTCTGATTACACGGAAGTACGTATAAATTTTGATATCAGATGAAAGGCCGCATTTTTCTCATTGTCGTCCTGAAATTTGAGCCCTCAAATCCATTTCATTCCCAAGATATAAACAAAAAACCGCCGTTTTAGTGGTTAACCATCAGTATTAGCACAGTATTGAATACGGCTTTGCAACATGCATTATTGCGTCTACCATCAAAACCGCAAGTTTGTTTCCCACGGTACTTGATGGGTGTGTGAAAGTGCCAGGCTCTCATATCAAGTAGAGAACACAATACACATAAATCGGAACAAGCACCTTTAAAAGAGGCGATCAAAGATTCACTTAAAACCATCCTATCAAAACCCTTGAAGACCAGCTTATATTCTTACTTAGTGAGCAGGGCATATAGTATGCAAACATGCGATATCATTTGTTATTGCCAATCTAATATAAGAAGAAAGTGTTTTCACTACTCGTCACGCATGTGTAAGTCACGAAGTGGACATAGCTAGTGTGGATTGGTTCATTTTTTACAGTGGCGAAATATTTTTGCCTTTTTAACTTAATTGAAATAGAACATATTTTCCATGATTAAAACAATCAAAGTTACATAAACCAGAAAAATAGATAGTTATTTATTGTTTTGCCTATCTAATAATTAATATGTCATATTCCAGTAGTGGACCTGTATCCACTACTGAAAATATTGGACTGCCCATCCAAGATATTAGATAGGCAAAGCAACAACTAAATATTGGACTGCCCATCCAAGATATTAGATAGGCAAAGCAACAACTAAATATTGGACTGCCCATCCAAGATATTAGATAGGCAAAGCAACAACTAAATATTGGACTGCCCATCCAAGATATTAGATAGGCAAAGCAACAACTCCTATCTTTTATTCTCTCAATATAAGACCAATTTACCTGCTGATTCATATGTCTGTTTGGCTTTCTCACTCTTCTGTTGAAGCTGAAAATATAATGAAATAATTACAAGTTAATAATTATGCTACTGCATTTTAGGTTATATGAGAATAGCCACTATCTACATAATGTCACTTGAAATGGTGGAATAAAGAACTGTAATTTTGATCATTAGGCTGTACGAAGGGCCTGTTCTATGGTCAAACCACATTATGTAGTGTTTATATCACATTAGACAAAGTAAAACAGTACACAAATCCTCCACTGCTTCTACTGTCTTTTACAGGGGCATCACCCAATCCTCAGCCTTGACCCCAGCTTTCACACCATCAAACCTGTGATTTTGGTGTCATTAAAACCTTGTATTTTTCTCATCTCATCTGCATAATATTTTGACTGACTTCTTTCCCATTTTGATTCTACAAGCTAAAATATGGTTCGTTTATGGTAACCAGAAAATAATTGCACACATTAAAAGGACAAGTCGGATTCAAGTGTAATTTTGGAATCAAAATGCGTTGGTGATGGCCTTTCCTACAAATATAGTAGCTGTATCCCATAGAGCACCTTTACTAACTACTCGTTGGACTTTTTTGCCCCATACTCTGTAGTTGTATTTTTTTATTTTTGCATAGATGAAGTAAATGGAATTTCTTAATACCTTTATTGAATTGGAGCAGCAGCAGCAGTTCGCAATAAATTTGTGAAAAATGCCGAAAAATACACCGCGAACTTTGTGATGACAGTTGTGAGAATGATCCAAGTGTCTAATTTACACTCCACTTATTCAGAGATCTTCAGTGTGTGTTCTGATTGCCAGGACCAGGCACCTAATTTAATTTGAGGTATGCTTTGATATCATATAAAAGGTACTAATTTTCTCATCACCACCTTGAAATTTCAGCCTCTGAAACAAGCCATTCCAAAGACAGAAGGGGGAATTATCATTTTTATGATTAATCATGGAGCACTGCTATCTGCTTTATATTTACTTGTATTATCAAAACCACATGGAATGTTAGACATAAATGTTTGTGGTTAGCATATTTGGGGATCAGGCTTGTGTACTTAGTACAAACACAATATGATGAAATCGAAACACACACCTTTAAGAATTTGACCCTCTCAACTTGAGTGTACATGCATCTATGTATAATGTGTGTGTGTGTGTGTATGAGAGAGAGGGAGTTTTTGTTGACATGTCCTAGTGTTGTTACCTTTTCTGCCTTTTCAATATCTTTTGGTTGCATTGACTGTCTGTTTTTCACACACACTTCCTCTGCTGAATCCTTTTCTTTACACTTGCTTTCATAATTCTTTTTTGACTAAAAGAAAACAGAAGAAAAGAATGAAGTTTTTTAGGCCATGCACATCAAATTCTATAGTTGAGAAAAAGCAATCTATTTAGCATGTACTGTGTGATTTTCCCACAGCTTACAGTGGAAAAAGAAAACGTATGTGATAATAATACTTAAACAGTTGATGCAATGTACAATATTGATTTTAACCAGGATTTTGGTGAGAAATTCAAGCTGCAAATTTGAAACTGAGAATTCTATGCACAATGCAAAATAATTTTTCTCCAAATTGGCTAGCACATAAATAATAGAGCTTATTGTGGAATAGAATGACCACTAGATTGCACTGATCCAAAATCTCTATACATCCACAGGCATGGACCATAGGCAGTGCATTTGCACTAAGTATCATATTCAGCACCTCTTATTTGCAAGTTGATTTTCCCCAAATGAGCCAAAATCTGTGTTATGGACTAACCATAGGCAATGCTATGTACAAAAGTCATGAAAAGGGCCACTTAAAGGGGCATTTTGTGATCCACAGCTTCATCCCCTCATCCCCCCAACTTACCTCACCAAATTTGAATTTTTTTTATATCTCCTGAAGTGTTTGGCTAAGTATTAGTAGTAGTGTCAGTGTCAACCATCGGAATCACTGAAATTTGTGAATATAGGCCTTTTTTTCAGGAGATCTAGTTGAAACCTAAAAACAAAAACTTATTGCTAGGATCACAAATGGTCGCCCAAGGCCTTTAAATGAAGGAGAAGGATTTCAATAGATTTTTTCCTGGATTTTAGCCTTTTCTCACGAGATAGCGAGTGAACCATAAAAAAAATATTTTTAATTTTTTACACAAAATGTCACCTTAAATGAAGGAGACGGAGGATTTCATAGATTTTTTTCAATGGTGTTTTTTTTTTTTTTTAACCACAATTGAAATTGGATAATTCCATAAAAAAAAAAATGAGTGCTAGGATCCACAAAATGTACCTTTAATGAAGGAGACGAATTTCATAAATTTGTTCAGGGATTTTTTTAGCCTTTTCTCAGAGAATATCTAGTGAACCATAAAAAAAAAAAATGAAGTGCTAGGATCAAAAAAGTACCTTTAAATGAAGGGAAGGATTCAACATAGATTTTTTCATGGGATTTGTTAGCCTTTTCTCAGAGATATCTAGTGAAAACCATAAACAAAATGAAGTGCTAGGATCACCAAATGTACCTTTAAAGTGAGGAGAAGGATTTCATAGATTTTTTCATGGATTTTAGCTTCTTGCCTCAGAGTACTAAGTGAACCATAAAAAAAATGAAGTGGTAGGATCACAAAATTACCTTTATTGAAGGAGAAGAAGGATGTCATAGATTTTGCACAGGATCTTGGTCAAGATGACCATTTGCTGACCACTGATCCAAAATCTGTGTACAGATAATCTAATTTACTACCAGCACAAATTAGACATTTGGACATTTTTATAATGAATTAAATCTAATAACTTAAAGGGTTATGGTCTAATCACCAATATTCTCATCCCCGAAACCTCAGATTAAACAGAAGTGGTCAAAATTTTGATGTCTAAGAAAGCTACTATTTTCTTATTTACCCTGTGAAATCTTAGGGCTTAAGGATGTTTGGTTTGGATGTTATGAGTGAAAATGTGCCCTCTTTGGTTGACCAATATTAAATTTTACATAGTACTCCATGGGATTACAAAATCACATTTTTAAGTCTCATTTCAACAGGGGTTGAAATATCGGCATGAAACTTAGATGGGGGTTCTGGAGTGAAGCCATTCTATCAAGATGAAAACTTCATGAACTTTAAACCGTACTTGACAATGCTGTGCCTGTTCTACTGTGCTTCATTTGCAATAAGTGGTTCAGCCCATCAAGTTGTATGAAATCCAGGCCGAACAAGACGGCGAGGAGAGCCTCGCCGTGAGTGATTCGTGGAAGTTAGCAATTTCTATTATGGGAGGAGATTCGTGTGTGGTATTGACTTGTGAACAGTAGTAATTCGTAAATGGGGGCGATTTGTGCAATTCGTAAGTGGGAGTGATTCGTGCACATAATATGGAAGGTATGAAATACATTTCTGAGACCATTTTCATTTACACTTTTGCATGGGCATCCGCCAAGGCCCTAGGGTGGGTGTGGGAGAGGAGGAGGGGCTAAGGCCCATTTTTTATATTCTTAGTGTAAGGGGGGTCGACACCAATGATTATATACGGGGATGCACCTCGGAAAGGGGACATAGCTGAGCATCTTGAACAAGACTACTATAAAAAAGAAAGCTATTTATGTCAACTAAACTTTGGCTTAATGCCTAACCCTATATGTTTACCTCCAAGATACCCCTGGCAGGAGTATAGCTGGTAGCTTTAATTCAGTCAGAAAGCTTCATGCTCACATAGTGTAAAAATTCACATTTTACAACATTTTTAAAGGTATTCAAGATTTTTATAAAAATTTTTAAAAACTGATCAAGAAAAAAAAAACAAAAAAAATGTTGATGTGAAGAGGCAAAAAAAGTGGTCTAAAATGCAACAGAAATAATTCTTCATTGTGCATAACTTAAAAAATGCATAGTGCTTATGGTTTTGAGCCAAATTAAGCTTTTTTGGCCTTATCTGCAAAAACACTAACCCATTAGTTCCTAAATACTAACGCCTAGTTTAATTTAATGTTATTCTAAACCTAATCATAATCCTTAACATCTTACACAGAATCTAGTGTACCATTACCAACTATGCATATGTTGTTTATAGCTTAGTTTCCAGTGGCGTATCCAGAATCGGAAAAGCAAGGGCACAAGGAAGAGTTAAATACTGAGAGTTATAAAGCAATGTCCCATACAAAAATGCACAAACTCAACTCCACCAAAATTAAGGATGACTTTAGCATTTTTAAGAAAATACAGTGGCTTTAAAGGTCCATGGACACAGCTGAGTAGACATTTCTTACATTTTCGTACCTCAACAGTATCCTGATCACATCTCAACACAGATTTTTAAAAGTGAACATCGGGAAAGTGTTAAATTTCAAGGATAAATATACCCAATCAGACAGGGCCTTCTCCTGTTTTCGCGAACGCGTCGCAAGATGCTGGAGTTGGCTTTGACCCCGAAGTGACGTCAGAGTAACAAAGACGCACACCCCGAGTTTTCGCGAACGCGTGCCAAGTTGGGGAGTTGGCTTTGACCCCGAAGTGACGTCAGAGAAACAAAGCGCACCACCCCGAAACGCCAGTGTACCAGCTATACCAAAACAAAAACAACCAACTCGATCGATACGACGCCAGGACAAATTTAAAGAAGTTCACGCTTTTGGTATAGTCGAGTATGCGTCTAGAAAAAAAAAATACAACAAAGGTATTATCTACCGTATTTCCTTGAAGTTAGGCCCCTTCCCACCACCAATCATCCAAAAAATTCATCGATATAAAAATCGTCGATATTTTCTGTGCAGGTAGTCCCATCATTTTTTATCCGTAATTGCAGATTTACTAAAATAACAAAAAATAATTCCAAAAATTATATCAGAGTTGGTTCATGATTTTATGTCATATGGTTTCTGAGAAAAATGGATAAATGAATATTCAAATTTCCAAGATGGCCGTCGTACCAATTGCACGAAAGGGAATAATGATAAATTTCTATTAAAATTTTAATACTGATGGGTCTTTATCAATATAGCAATGTGTCATTGTATTGCCATACCTTAATCTAAAAAGATGTTGGTGAGTTTAAAGGGCTCTTAAGCTTTTCCTCTTTTAGTGGCAGGGACTAGGAAACCAGGTCAAACATCATTCATAACTCCTGTTAATGCGCGTACCAATACAAATCTGTTGCTACATAAATCAAGATTTACGTACGCAGGTCATTGATATCGCACATGACCTCCGCGGGTGATGTCATACCTCAAACAATGGACCTCCGCGTATGACGTGTATTAGCAACAAGGGCAAATTGGGCCCTGAACATGGACGATATTCTCGTAAGGGCGGTCATTTCAAAAAGGCGACTTCCACGAAAATGAAAATTGGCAAGCGATGCGGAAGTACCATGACAAAATGCGAACCAAAAATAAAAAATCACAATAACAACATCATGCCTCGAACAGTATCACCTATAAATGTGCCTAGGTGCCAGTGAGGAGATGTAAACAATATTTTGTTAAAGACAGAAAGATTCTTGTCCCCAATATCCAGGATATGCGATGAGCGAGATAAAATTTATGACAAATTAGGAAATATAAACAAATCCGAAATAGCACTACAAATAATAACAGCATTCCTTTACACTCCGTGTTTTTTGTAACTTATAAAATGGGAGCTGTGAGTAAGTATTATTGTTATTTTAATATTTTTTTTATTAAAAATACGCTTCTGTTCGATCTTATGGGAGTGATTTACATGAAGTACGATAAAAATTGCGTGCAATGGTCTATATTGTAACTGAAAGCTAGCAGTAATATCAGGTAATGCCCGTTATATTTGACGTTGAAACAACAACAATGGATGACCGTGATGATTCAGCGGACAAACTCATCGAGTTAACAGAATTATAAATCCTTGTGGGATAACGTCATGACGATGAAATAATAAGGACTCTAGAACTCAGGAGCAAAACTTGGTGGAAAACCAAAAGGGGACGTGGCCCTTGCGCCCACCACCGGCTTCGGAGCTCCCTCACACGCCACCCCCATGCCACAGCAGTTCCGGCCCTACAGCCGTACCCATCAAAAAGCCGGGTCCAAGCGGCGATTCGCTCAGTTACTGAGGATGAGATAAGCGCATTGAGATGGAAAGACATGAGAAAAAAAAACAATGGACACGACTGCGTGGGCAGTAACCAAAAAACGATGCATAATACCCCCCACCCCAGTTACTAAAAACCGCGTCTTGTCACTTGTGCATGCACGAAGGGAACAACAATCAATGGGAATTGGACCGTGGCTGTCTGCCAGATTCCGTAATTCAGATTGTACGTACATTCATCACACTCCGTTTGGAGCTCCGCAGTTGGGAATATTAGCATTGCTAAAACAAGCTAAGGGACAAAACAACGGCTCCCATAATGCAGTGGGCCCAGAGACCCGCTATGCTCTGAAATGACTGTGCTATGCATACCTGAGCTTTGTATAGCAGCATATAGCATTTATGCAAATAAGTTTGACGAAATGTCCAATGGCGGTGCCCATGAGGTGGCACCCATTTGCTGAGTCACTGTCAGGGGCCTGGTGCACGTACAATAACAGCGCATGGTTGTTTACATCCTTGGGGAATCCAGATTAGGGAACCCTTACCTTGCAATCCTCGGTAACTTTGTAAACAATGGGAGGCGGTACCTAATTCTTAAATTGTCTGATGTAATGAAATATACGAAATTGGTTACACCAGAGAAAAAACGTATCGAATAACTTCCCCATTAAAAAAGTTGGGTTTAAATTCCTAATTCCAAAGGTAAAAAGTACAGTAACAGCATTGGCATCAACAAAATACATCAATACATATGTAAAACATCAATAAAACAATAACATTATGTATAGAACCAATATTATAATGAAAGCTGAAATATATTAAAATGAGTATCACGAATTTTATGATTCAGGCAAGCAAAATAATGTGTCTCGTCCGATCATTAAAAAATCAAGGAAGAATTATTTGTTAGTTTTTGCAATTTTTTTATTTGGTTTTTTTTCGGGATTTCCATAGCAGGTGCGATTGGGGAATCATACAAATAACCAACATAAGACAATAATGAAACAGCAATAACAATTATAAAACACAATATTATAATGAAAGGTGAAATATATTAAAATTTGAATTTTTAAGTTTTCCAAATTAAAAAATTAAACATGTTTTTAAAATCACATGAAAAAAAAATCGTTAAATCTGAAATTTTAAAAAATTTTATTATTTTGTTGCTGTATTTTCATTTTCCATGGTAGATGCTATTGGGGAACAAAAAGAATAACAACATCAATACATAGTGTAAACAACAATAATAACACAAAAACAAACGACATTATTTATAATATTGCCATATGTAATGAAAAAAATAAAATATTAAAAAAAAAACAGAGGCTTAACTTCACCAAATATGGGTTGAAAATTGTGTGAAATGTAGATTTAAATGAACCAAAAACAAAAAAATACAAAACAGTACCAAGCCAATTAGGAAAAACAAAATATAAAATTGGCAGGGTGGGATGGAAATTTTTAAGTTTTTTGATATTGTTATTTTTTTTTAAAAGAATGTGAAACGTCCACGAACAAGTGAGAACTTGAACATGCATCTGTCCTGTGTTTACTTCTCAGACAGTTCTATGGTGAGGTACGCAAGGAAAATGGCCAAGCATATCAAAGTCCAGTCTGTGCAAATCAGCAGCTGCCGCTTCACGCAATATCTCATCACACCTTCAACAGAACAATCACACATCATCAGAAATGAGCAATTGCAGGCAGCCAACAATGTGTTTGATGGTACGCTGAAAAAAATGAAAAGAGATGGCAAAGAACAGCAAACACACTATCCACCAAGCAGGAGTGAGGATCCAAAAGCTATTTAGGGGTCCGTGCTTCTCCAAGATCCAGCAAGTCTCCAGAGATGGGTTGTTTTCAGTGTGCAGTACTTATTTTGCAGAAGAGGGAGGGCGGGGCTACGTCAGCTCAAGAAAGACGCATTGAGAATAAAGAATGATGCAACTGGCCTTGAGTATGTTACTATGACATACAATTGAACATGAAAAAAAACACCCGGGACACTGAATGAAAGCTACCAACAGGACAAAAGGCTCTATGCAACAGGTGATAACCACTGTCATGTGAAAGCCTTCAGGCTGTACATGTCAAAGTTACCACCCGGATGTGATTTCTTCTATCAACGCCCAAAGAAAACCATCACTTCAAAGTTCATCCATATGGTATGCCAATGTACACTATATAGGTCACACACCATTGGCAACTTGATGAAGGATATCTCAAAGGCAGCAGGCCTCAGCCAGGTGTACACTAACATCATACGAGCAAATCTATTGTGCCCGAATGACGCAGGATTTTCGGATCGTATTATCTGCAGCCTGTCAGGACACCGCAAGACAGCAGCCTGCGAAGTTATTGCAGTGATGCTCCGATGGACAAAAAGCGAGCATGTCAAGATGTTTGGTCTCGTAGGTGTCCCACCAAAACACACACAATATCTACTCCACCAGAGAGGATTGATAGTAACAAGATGCAGAAACTTGAGATACACACCCATAGGCCTACCACATCACGTGCCATCTAGGCCTTCAGCTCAATGCATCAGAATCACCTAGTATAGTCATGCTAGTAGTAGTTCTATTCTAGGTTCTCCCTTTGGTGCAGCAAGCAACACAGTTGCCAAAACACAAATGGCCTAAACTCAAGCCACTCAGATCTACATGTACATACAGTATGTAGCCTGTACGTACAGCACCACCGCCAACAGCCTTGCAGTACAAGTACAGCACCGCAAACAGAAAGGCCTAGTACAGAGAACGCAGGGCAATATGATTACCTTTTCACATTTATTATAGGTGTAATCTTTGACGGAGCAACGGTGAATTTTTATTTTGGAAGTGGACATGGACTTAGTCCTGAGAGTAGCTTTCACTGTGGCTTGAATTTTGACCAGGGAATTTAGCATTGAATTTTGTATTAAAACAACCTGTATTAACCGTGTTGAAGATACAATGTAGAGTGAGCTGAAGTTATTAGAAGGCCTATCAGTATCAGTTCCTTTTCATAGTTGTTTTATGACTGTTATATATGACTTGAATTAGGCCTAAATGCTATGCTTAATGAAAGCCAAAGTAAGTATGGTAGGTTTAAACCTTTAAGAAAGTTAAAACTTTTAAAAATTAAAATTGAAATAAAGATAAAAATTTTGTAAATTGATATGGCAATTAAAGGTGCAACGAGAGATTTTTGAGGCACCCAAATATGGTGGCATAATAGTAATTTCATGTAGCTAGACAAAAAATATAATTTCTTACCTTGTATTTTGGCTACCGAGATTGCCCTTAAAGAGAGGGAAAAGGTGATTGTGTTTGCTTATATTTCAAGATAAAAATAGGGCCGAGATTTCGTATTGCTCCTATACGAAATAAAAATTTCAATTTTTGTACCAAAGAACACTTCTCAGCTTAATCCTTTCAGATGGGTTATTTTGATAGAAAGCTTTACCATCAGGGTAAAAATCAGGACTTTCGATTTTTTTCGGGACACCAGATATGTGACTATCTCCTCCTCTTGCACCTTTCAGGGAGGACAATCTGCGTCAAACTAGGTTATACAAGCAAAGGGAATGAGAAGAACGTTATTGTTAATTATATGGATGAAAGTTAACAGCTACTTACAAAATAAACAAACATCTGTCTGCCTAAATATGGTTAATCCTGTCAAAGCAATCCGAAATTAGTCATATTGTTTTTATGGAGATTAGATTAACAAAACATTGAAAATTCAAACTCTGACACATGCCTCTAAAGATTGGATTTTTTGTTTACAGCTTCGAACATAGATTAACTTTCCTAAGTACTAGGTATTACAAATAATGGTTAAACACGACAATAAATCAACATGACTTTTCAAGCCAGTCTATAAACTTTGTACATAAACATTAAAGTTCAACGTAGGATAGGTTCGTATATGTAAATATAAAGATGTAAATTCAGATATTTTTTAACATTCAAAAAGTGTGTGTGAGCTAACAAAATGAAGAGCCTATGAAAACACTGTAATTAATGTACATGTATAGTTCTTTTGTATACATACTAATACGCACTGACTGCCAGACTCCAAGATGTCACACTTCTGTTTTGATTCCAAGTCACAGACTATGTGTTTGAATTGCGTTTAATGGCATCCCTTTTATTCCTACCTGGTGTTTCATGATTGCGTATCAGTATAAATAAATTGATCATAATATACAGCTTATTTGACTTTGACAAGACTGCCAATTTGTCCAGTATCAGTTAATTGCACAATGTCAGAATGTCAGTCATACTCAAGCCCTCATGTACTTTTACCGTTACTACAATACTCACCAATCTGGCAAGATGGCAACATCCATGACGAAATCCAAAGTCGGGTCACATTACAATTTTCAGAAAATAGGATTCAAACAAGGTTCCGCATGGCGTCTCACGATTGTGGTAAAACGAGTACATTTTGTTGTGCATTTCGTCGAATTCGCTACAGGTGTATAAGTGGACAGTATCAAGCCAGCAGCGTCATTCACACCCCATGGCATGTCCACCTCACCGAACTCTGTAAGTGATCATCATGTTGTTTGCGGTTCATTACCATTCCGGCGTATTTTGACAAGGTATAGAGCAATCTGTCAGAAGTATTCAGAGGGATCGCAAAAATGAAGGCAAACAACCTAATGTCCAGAGTATGAATCCTGGTTTCACACACAATTGCGCGTGGAGTTCACTCCACGTTTCGATTGACTAATGATTTCGCCATCTTTCAACTTTCTTGACTAGGCGCCCCTGAAAATGATTGAAATTAACACCTTTACATGTGTATGTGATTGCGTCCAACAATTACGTCAACAATAGCGACGATGTGTGGGATTCCCTTCGATGTCTACTATAATAAGGGGAGGGAGCTCTACACTCGATAAAAATTACAATTTTTAGTTAGATTTAAAGTGGGGAAAATGAATGAACATTATTTGGAAAGGGAATGAGTAATGACTGAGGTTAAAGTACCTTACGCTAGCTGTTTTTCGGCTCACCGCCGGCCTCAGGAAAATTCCTCGACCAAAACAATGACTCAGATTAAACAATGACTCCAAAAACAGCACGACGTAATAACCTCTAAATCGTTTACCCTCACTACAGAAAAGGTTTGACCACCTTTGGGTAGTTAGTATGGACCTCTATATCAACGCTAGGTAGGAGTACTCTCAAAATTGTGGGGGTCCACTTTTCAATAGGGGCCAATTTAAGTTTACACAGGGGTCAAACTTTTAAAATGACTCCAATAATGTTGTAAAGTATGCCATATTGTCCGCTAGTCATAAGGATTCCAAAAATGTATAGTTTGTACAAAATAGGACCAATGGTTTTGGAGTTATAGGGTAAAAAGTCTAAAATGGTTAAAAAAGGTTCAATTTCTATTGTACAGGGGTCAAAATAGGAAGTTGACTCCAATTTTGTGAAAATGATAGAAAGTTGCGTCACTAGAATTAACTGAGTCAAAAGGGGAATTGAGGTGTACCATTGCAATGCATAGTTACCATGTCATGGACAACATAGGTCATAAGTCAACATACCCAATTGGTGTTGACCTTCTTTGACCCATTCTCCGTTAGTAAAGCATTTAAATCATAGATACCAAACTATTCCTTTTATGAGTCCTCTAACCTCAGGCATAACTTGCAAGTATTTAAAATCTAATCAGAGTAACTGTTAATGTTGACCCCTTACAAATTTTTTTTATGTTTACCATTTTAGCCATTTACCTTATAACTCCAAAACAAATGGTCGTAGGTGGTACAAACTATACAGTTTTGGAATCCTTATGATTAGATGGGACAAATATGGCATACATTTCAACATGATTGGGGCATTTTTAAAAGTTGACCCCTGTGTAAACTTAATATTGGCACATTTGTATTAAAAATGATACCACAATTTGAGAGTAACTACCTACCTAGCATTGATCATGATGTAGAGGGTCCATACAACTACAAAGGTGTCAAACTTTTTCTGTAGTGGGGAGGTAAACGAAACCTTAATAAGGCCCCTATGATATTCTGCTCCTCCACTAGTTACAGAGGGAAGGTCACCGTGGAGAAGAGTTTTACACCGTTTTTCTTATACACGCCGTGCAAGATTGCCAAATGCAAATACCGCGGAATTTACCAGAAATGTTCGTAAATCGTATTTACATATTGTTGGAGGGCCAATATGTAATGTGTAGAGGGTTTGATAATAATCTACACACAGTGGCCAAATAGTATGCAACATGAAGGAAAAACGCCAATTCATAATCACCAAACTCATTTCAAAGTATACAAGGATTCTTGGCCACACAATACAGTTACAATTTCCAAATTGTGTTCTCATACAGCTGTTGATTTTTTTTGTTTTTTGTTTTTTTTTTTTTTTTTTTTTTTTTTTTTTTTTTAAAAAAAACTTTTCTTTTTTTTTTTTTTTTTTCTCCACAAAATCCGAGAGGGTGAAAAAAAACGTTTGATTGATTGTCATTGTTCCTGAATATGGCAGATTAAAGGTGGCAAACAGGAGATATTTCAAATAAACAGGTTTCCCGAAAAATTGTGATTCTTGCCACTCTTGTAAAGCTTTATATCCCAAATATCACAATACTGTACGGATGTAAGATGAGAACTGTTTCTTTGGTACAAAAAATTGTTGAAAATTTCTAATTTCGTATAGGAGCAAATACGAAATTCAACCATAGTTTTCTATTCAATCTATGAAATAAGAAGATATATATATTTTCATTTAAGTATTTGCGAAACAAATAAAAGTATGGAATCTTTGAGCGTCTAATCTATATGAAATCTCTATGTATCACAGAAAATCGGGATGACTTGAAAATCTCCTCGTTGCACTTTAAATGAACTGCAACCGATACTTACCGATTGCACCAGAGGAATACAGGACACAGAAACAAAATAAATGCGTTAGTCCACAAAAGCCGCTTAATGAGTTTTTACGGGTTCATTAGGTTACTTAAAATGTTTATGGGAGAAAAATAAAAACATTATAGTTGTGTGTCGACGGAAACGAGATAGAGTCCATGGAAAGACAGTGGTCTTCGAAAATTCGAGAAATTCAGAGATATTAGAAATGTATTCAAATGATTATATCACGTGTTGTACGTAAATCAGTATAATTAGTGTTCACATTGCATGCTAAAACAGCACAGATGTCAACGGTGCGATTGAAAAGTTATTTAGAGTGAGCACGTGACCTTTTTCTTGCATTAAAGAGGGCTGTGACATATCACGGGTACCGGGGTAACCGCCCATTTACGTCTTACCCGGGACAGAATTTATCGAGCGGGTTTCCCGAACGTCACTTTAAAAAAAATATAAGTTTTAAAAATTTTACATTTCTTTTACTAATCACGAGTCCAAGAACACATTACATCTGAATGAAACAGATATCTATTAATGTATACCAGATTGGATGCAAACGTTGATATTGATCGATTGATGGAAAGTTGTTGCCGACTTTGAAAAAAAAGCTATTTCTTTTTGATCCCGGCTACATGTATATAGTATATTTCTTGATGCCTCCACACTCCCTTTGGATGGAAATTCCATCACTGCGTGGTGGTTTAGGTCGGCTCGTTAGGTGGTAATAGCTGTACTACGGACTGTGTTTTACGGACAATCTCAGCCGATTGTTCGCTGACCGGAGTTGTTCACGGATCGGTTTTTCGTGTGAAGACGTTTAGGATGAATAAAGTTTAACTAAAAGTACACGATTGGTAGTAAATAAAGAGTTCTTTACGAATTACATAGAACAGGTGTGTTTTCATCGCTGTAACTTCAAAACATGCCCCCCCGCCCAAAATATTGGAAGGTAGTATTGTCAGGGAGCATTTTTTCTTCTAAACTTGGTGCGAATTTGAACTAAGGAGTTTGGGGTACCGTGGTACTCGCCCGCAAACATAACGAGTACCCGGGAAGTCATACCCGTTGAGGTCACATTGTACGTGTTCATACCATTAAATTTCCTGAGTCAAAAAGGCGATAAACGTGCTCCCATGCTTTTTATTGACATTATCTCATTTTCGGTCCATAAAACCACTACGATTTTCGCCCTAAAAAAATTACAGTAGAACCTGACAAACCTGTAAGTACATTTACGCGACTATTTTGCAGCTTTTTGACATTCTCTGCCCGTATCACTTGGGAGTACATCGGCAAGCAATGTTAGCCAGTTCTTTTAACCCGCCATATTAGGGATCATGACAACCAAATTAAACGTTTTTCGCACTATTGATTTGGGAACAGGCATATGTGTATACGAATCACAACTTTGACAATGAGTACGTAATGTGTAGTCAGAAACTCTGGTACAATTTTAAATTAATTTTGATTATAAATTGCTTTTTGCATGTTGCAATACTTTTGGACCAGTGTGTGTAGTATTAAATTTGATTATTTTTAATCAAATTTAAAATGAAAATATGGCAAGAAGAAAATCCAGATTTAAAAAATATTACCGAAGTATTTTCTAAAAGTGGTTTTAACTTTCTTACGTTTACGTTTACGATGATACTGCTCAACATTCCAATCAGGAATCAAAGCGAAAGGATGGGTGTGCAAAAAGGATGTTAATCTAACGGATTGTCTTTTATTCTGAAGTGATCAGCCACTGCAGACTCGAAGCTACTTGGATGATATTGGATAGTAATTATTCAGTATTCCAGTCTCTGACTGTTCTTGGGATGAGAGTATTTATGACAGTCTATTCTGGTGTGATGGGTTCTCATGAGTATTAGCTTTTGACCGACGTGTACACCGTTGAGCCGGCTGAAGGTAGTTTTGCGCTGGTATGACTTCTTACTAGTTTTGAATTGTTACAACCATGGCATTTTAAACAATATAGACGTTGGCGATCCTATCGTGCGATTTCTTTTGAAGGCCATTTTTCTGAAATGAAATCAAGGTTAAATAAGTAGACAAGATTCACCATAAATTTGGCTTCCCTAAGCACATACGCCCTAAAACACACAAACAACAACAAAAGGAAAAAACAGGCGCACGCGGCGTCGTGAATTAGTGCGTAGGCAGCTTAGTATTTTACCATTATGACAGCATCACGCTGTACACGCGCACATTATTAAACCTGTTCGTCATGCTTCAAAAAACTATAGAGGATAGCTTTTTACACACTAACATGCTTGACGTTCACTTTTGGGCGTATCAGGGACAGCGCGATAAATCACTTTCGTTTGTGGAATTTCCTTCAAAGCTTGTCTGAAACCCATGATGTGATGCCCAATTTCTGACAAATTATGGTTTCTTCTACAGCTGTTACTCCACCAAATCCGAGAGGGTGAAAAACGTTTGATTGATTGTCATGTTCCCTGAATATGGCAATTAAAGGAACTCAAACGATAACTTACCGATTGCACTCCAGAATGATACAGACACAAGACAATAAATGCTTCAAAACAGCCGCTTAATGAGTTTTAAACGGGTTCATTAGAGTTTTACCTTAAAATGTTTATGGGAGAAAATTATAGTGGTTGTGCCGACCGGAAACGAGATAGAGTCAATGGAAGACAGTGGTCTTCGAAAAAATAGGGAAATTCTGAGATACTAGAAATGCTATTCGAATGATAATCACGTGGTTTACGTAAAACATGTCTAATTACACGTTCACATTGCCTGCTAAACAGCACAAGGTCAAGGGTGCGATTGAAAGTTGTTTTAGAGTTTTCACGTGACCTTTTTTCTCTTGGCCCTTAATAGGGCTGTGACATTCCCGGGTACCCGGGTACCCGCCCATTTACGTCTTACCCGGGACAGAATTTATCGAGCGGGTTTCCCGAACGTCACTTTAAAAAAAATATAAGTTTAAAATTTTACATTTCTTTTACTACTCACGAGTCTCAAACAATAAGGACATCCTGATATGAAAACAACTATTAATTATACCCAGATTGATGCAAACTTTGATATTTATCGCTTGATGGAAAGTTGTTGCAGCTTTTGAAAAAGCTATTTCTTTTTGATCCCGGCTACATGTATATTAGTATATTTGCTTGAAATGCCTCCCCCCCTCCTTGATGGAAATTCCATTCACTGCGTGGTTGTTTAGGTCGGCTCGTTAAGTGGTAATAGCTATACTACGGCTGTGTTTACGTCAATCTCAGCCGCTTTGTTCAGCAACCGCGTGTTTCACGATCGGTTTTTACGTTGTGAATGGCGTTTAGGATGAAATAAAGTATTAAATAAATACACGAGTTGTATAAATAAAGAGTTCTTTCCTATGAATTACATATAACAGGTGTGTTTTCATTCGCTGTTAACTTCAAAACATGGAAAGATTTGAAGGTATTAATTGTTCAGGGAGATTTATTTTCTCTAACTGGTGCCGAATTTTGCACTCAGGAGTTTCGGGTACCCGGGTACTCGCCCGAAAATCATAACGGTACCGGGAACGTGCATACCCTTAGGTCACACCCGCCCATTTAATTTCCTTAGTCCAACGGCGATAAACGTGCTCCCCTCTTTTATTGACATTATCTCATTTTCGGTCCATAAACCCATCCGATTTTCGCCCTAAACATTTACAGTAAAACCCTGACCAACCTGTAAAGTTTCATTTAGCGACTATTTTTGAGCCATTTTACATCCCCTGCCCGTATTTCGTTGGAGTACAATCGGCAAGCAATTATTAGCCAGCTTCTTTTCACCCGCCATATTAGGGATCATGACAACCAAATTAAACGTTTTTCGCACTACGGTTTATTGCTGGGAAACAACGTCTGTTTATGAATCACAACTTTTGACAATAGTTACGTATGTGGTAGTCAAGAGCTCCTGGTACAATTTTAACTTATTTTATTAGAAATTGCTTTCTGCATGTTGCAATACTTTTGCCAGTGTGTGTAGTATTAAATTTGATTATTTTTAATCAAACTTTAAAATGAAAATTAATGTGCAAGAATGAAAATCCATGTATGTAAAAATTCCGACATCATTTTCTAAAGTGGTTTTACTTTTCTTTATCGTTTACGTTTACGATGATACTGCTCAACATTCCATCAGGAACACAGCGAACAGGATATGGTGTGTGCAAAAAGGATGTTAATCTAACGGGTTGTCTTTTATTCTGAAGTGATCAGCCACTGCAGACTCGAAGCTACTTGGATTTGATATGGAAGTAATTGATTCAGGTATTCCAGTCTCTGACTGTTCTTGGGATGAGAGTATTTATGACAGTCTATTCTGGTGTGGTTCTCAATGAAGTTATTAGCTTTTGATCGACGTGTGCACCGTTGAGCAGGCTGAAGGTAGTTTTGGGCTGGTATGACTTCTTACTAAGTTTTGAATGTTACAACCATGGCATTTTAAAAATATAGACGTTGGCGATCCTATCGTGCGATTTTCTTTTTGATAGGCCATTTTTCTTGACATGAAATCAAGGTTCAATAGTAGACAAGATTCACCATAAATTTGCTTTCCCCTAAGCACATACGCCTAAAACACACAAACAACAAACAAGAAAAAGGCGCACGCGGCGTCGTGCATTACGTGCGTAGGCAGCGTAGTATTTTACCATTATGCAGCACACGCTGTACACGCGCACATTATAAAACCTGTTCGTCACGCTTCAAAGAACTATAGAAGGATACTTTTACGTCACTAAAATGCTTGACGTCACTTTGGGGTCATCAGGGCCAGCGCGATAATCACTTTCGTTTTGGAATTTCCCTTCAAAGCTTGTCTGAAACCCATGATGTTATGCCCAATTTTGATCAATCTATGGTTTCTCAAATACTGCTTCATGCAGATTTTACATTGATACCA
The DNA here is from genome assembly GCA_023653785.1 of Ophioderma brevispina. NCBI lineage: Eukaryota > Metazoa > Echinodermata > Ophiuroidea > Amphilepidida > Ophiodermatidae > Ophioderma > Ophioderma brevispina. The sequence goes on from JAMKCH010023771.1 coordinate 59,983, forward strand.
ATACATACTGTGAATAAAACTGTTTTTGGGAGGTATTATAAGTATTTTTAAAGCATGTCCATGGACCTTTAAAGCAATCCAACTAAAACAAACAAATACCTTGTTTGTGCCTTTGATGCCTTTGGATCATAGTACTTGTTTTACCAGTCCATGGTTGTATTGAGCAACCACTGACACAAAATAAGGTGGTTTTGTTAACTAAGATGATAATTTACCTGCAATACTTTGCCATGCCAGTCACGCTTATTAGTCTGTGCCATCCTGATGCTTTCAATTGGTTTCTTCTTTGCCTCTCTTTGCTTGTCTTTGAAATCTTCTATTTTCCTGGACTCATCTTGCAGCTGATTGGCTAGGTCAATATGCTTGAGACCTATACTTTCGGTCTGTTTGACAAGTTCATCCCATGACCTTTTCAAGCCCCTGATGAAGAAACAAATCTTAAAATTTGAAAAGTTGCTCACTTTTGTACCTACTAACTGATTGCTCATGCCAAGATTGTCTTTCAAATGAACCCTTTCTTCAACCACAAGACAAATACTCGACAGTAACACAATACAATGCCGCCAGATGGTAGTATCACATTTGTTTGACCGCAATGCATTCATACGCGCCTTAGTCTGTATTGCCGAATCAGTTCCCAGGAAAGTTACGGAAGATTTATCCCAAAAATAAAGAAAAACAAAACACACAAAATAAATACGGAAAGGCGATACGCAAGAGACTTATCGTGAGAGGGCGCTATACCACATCGTGTACAGGGACTGTAGGAAATAAAAATAAAGTGCATCGCCTTGTTGAAAGGCTAGTATCTTGTATAATGTGCAGCGCCATATTCAGTGTCAGATCCAGAAAAAAAATGTGGGGAAGGGGCTGTATTCATAAAACACACTAAAAGGGTTCCATTTTACTAATATTTTTACTACAGTGGGATTAAAAATTACTTGGACAGCAGATTCCTAGGCGAAATGTCAACCATGCTAGCATGGTCAACCATGGTCAACCATGGTCAAGACATGGCTGACCATGGTTGACTATGGTCAGCGATGATCAGCCATGGTGGCTTGACCATGGTCAACCGTGGTTACCATGGTCCCCATGGTATACCATGGTCGACCATGCTTTAGGATGGCTGAACACGGTCAGCCATGGTCATCACCTGACTTGACCATGGTTGACCATGGTAACTTCAAGTATACCATGGTCGACCATGCTTTAGGATGGCTGAACACGGTCAGCCATGGTCATCACCTTGTGGGCCATGGTTGACCATGGTCACTTCAAGTATACCATGGTTAACCATGTTTATCACCTCATTTGACCATGGTTGACCATGGTCACTTCAATGCAATTGTGACTGACCATGGTCACTAACCCAGAAACTTGCGTCTGATCATGGTTGAACAAGGTAGTCCCATGGCTGACCATGGTTGACCATTGGCTGACCATGGTGACTTCATGTAGCCCATGTCTGACCATGGTCGCTACATTTACGAAACTGATTGTCTGGCCATGGGTCACATGACACTAAGTGGCTGTATTGTCTGACCATGGTTGACCATGGTCACTACCAGTGTCCTATGGCCCAAGAATTGTGAGAAAAAAATATTCAAAATCATGCGGAGCTTTAGGTTAATTAGGGGATCCATGGAGGAATGATAATTGTCCACTAGTATATTCAGCTCTGAACAAGAACAAAGAAAAGTCATGAGTTGAATGGTGGCCACAATTAACAGTGTAATGGAATTGGTTAAAATTTATGGCAATACATGTTCTTTTGGTTCCCGGCCAAAGTCAATCTGTACCTAAATTCTACTCCCACAATGCACTGATGATGTACATATAGATATATGTGCCACACCATTCTTTTTGGTCAACCATGGTCAAGACATGGCTGACCATGGTTGACTATGGTCAGCGATGATCAGCCATGGTGGCTTGACCATGGTCAACCGTGGTTACCATGGTCCCCATGGTAGGCCCCATGTCACTGGGGAAATTGCGTAAAGTAAGGCAAAGTTTTCCAAAATCGGCAAAGTCCCCTGAAGTTGAAGAAAGGCAGATTTTAGAAACTTTGCAAAACTTCGTGCAACTTAAGGAAATTTTTGCAGACTCTGTAAATTTCAGCCTACTTCATGTATCTTCCCAAGTGACATGGGGCCTGATGAGCAATTTTGGTAATGTGTCCATTTATCTGCATTGCTATATGCTAAATTAAAACAAACACTTTGACACTCACCATGGTCCCTAGGGAGCATAAAACACCCGTGAATTTGGTTTACAGTGAAAAAGGCAACATATACATTTTCTTAGGTCCTCACATCACATATGTATCCATTACAAACCACCGCATAGAAGTTTAGGTTTCGCTAAGGAGTTAACTTGAACTTGTTTTATTATAAGGAAAACAATAGCCATTTGGAGGATAAAAGCACCCGTATCAGGCTCGTACAGCGTTTTTTTCAAACATGCGTAAACACACTTAAAACCCTACACCCCCTGTTCAGATGATTTGACCCAACCACAAAAAGCTGGATTATTCCTTATTAAAATCAAAATGATATTTCAGAAGAAAAAGGGTTTTAACAGGACAGTGTAAAAAAACGATAAAGGTAAATTAACCATGATTTAACAGCCCAGCCACACACCCCACACACACACACCCCACACACACACACACGCACCAAAAAATCAAACCGATTGCTCCCTGAGACTTGCACAATCATTCGAAAATATCACTAATTTAACATTGCTTGATAAATCGAAGTACTTCCCATTTAATTATGTACATCACTATGTCATCGTGCAATACCCAGCCTATGTACTAATATAAATATCTGCCCAAGGCCCCCCCGGCCCTCTTATCGCCATAGAGCTTCGTTATAAGCATTTCGATCAAAGGAGCGAAAAGATAGGTTTGTAGGACCTAAAATCACTTAATTACCGTCCAAGGATGCTTGTGAGACGTGGTTTAAGGCATGCCCACAATTGCAGCACTTTACCCAACACCTGATTTTGTCAAACAGGCCCAATGTCATGGGAAATTGCATAAAGTAAGGCAAAGTTTTCCAAAATCGGCAAAGTCCCCTGAAGTTGAAGAAAGGCAGATTTTAGAAACTTTGCAAAACTTAGTGCAACTCAAGGAAATTTTTGCAGACTCTGTCATTTAAGCCTATTCATGTATCTTCCAAGTGACATGGGGCCTCATGGTAACCATGGTCGACCATGCTTTAACATGGCGAGCAGTGGCAGCCATGGTCATCATTGTGTGGGCCATGGGTGACCATGGTCAACTTAAGTGCCATGTTTTCACCGTGATAAAGGGTAACCCCAAGGTGTTTCGGATTTGTTTTTAACCACTGTGAAAGCTCTGTGAATAGGTGCGCCATTGTATGATTTAGCTTACTGTGTGTTCATACTGTTGAATTTTGTTACAATTGCTATAGTATTTTGCCCCTGTTATCAAGCAAGATGGTTTAGCTCAATTGGTAAGTCATCAGTCTCATTACTCACCAAGGTTGTGAGATTGTTCTTTTTATAATGTATAATTACACCATCTGATCCAAACTAGTGATGTTTGGCCAAAAGGCCTTCAGACACCACTATTGCCACATTAAAAATTTCGGTGTGTGCCCATGCCTAGTAGAGGTCCCATGATCGCATAGGTATTAATGACCACAATATGACGTCACTGGCGTCCAGAATCCTATGCTCTTTTTGTCATTACCCACGGCACACTTGCGGGGGGGGACGGGCCGGATGAGGGTTACTAGTGGATAATGTATAAAATGGAACAATCTCACAAACTTGGTGAGTTATATTCTATTATCCATTTTATTAACATTACGAGATGATTCAACTAGTGCATGAATGCCAAATGGTATGGTGGAGGGAAGTGGAGCCGGTGTTCAGTTGTAGCGGGGTTTCTCGCCAATGGAAGTTGTAAGGAGCGAAATAATTTGCCCCACCAATATACTGCCATATATATAAAAATGATACATGTTAACATCAGCCAAATCTGTTGCAAGCACTAAAGTTATAATAAAACCGGCACTCCTCACCTATGAGATGGTGATAAGATGCATGGCCTCCCTCCTCTTACTCTGACTTGCTTTGCTGACAGGATGGTTTTGCCCACGATTTGGACTTACTTGTAAGGACGTCTATCATATAAATCTGAAACCTTAATGTAGGCGTCCTCCATCTGTGCTTCAATAATCAGATATGTTCACTCCAACTGAAAAGCCCAATAGGTTGCCTGACTCTAATTTCATGGCATGGGCGTGGGTTAAGGCGCTGTTACTGTCCAGTGACGAGGCTTCACTTTCAAAGCATCAGAGATGATTGTGGAAAGTGACCCAGCGTGAAAATGTTTGCCTTGTTGAGGTTTGTAAGGTTTAGGTAGGAAGACGACGTGGTAAGATATTGAGGAATCCTATAATCCTAAGAAGCGCAGACAGGTGGAAATAATGTAGGAGAGCTCGGATGGACACCAGCGTTTATTCCAGGATCAGTAGAATTCGGGAAGCTCTGGGAAGAACCTATAGGCGAGGTGCATAATTGAGGTAGTGTTTTGGCCATTTGAAACCAGCCCGAGGAAGTAGAGTGACATAGTTAGAATCTGAGAAATCATATACTTCTTGTCTGTATAGCGCATGAATTTCAGAACATCGTCAGGTAGATGCAGCCATCCTGCTGTCTTTCTAGTCAAATCGAGAGGAGTGGCTTTGTTCAATGGTTCAAACGGTTCGCCGGCGAGTCGGAATGAAGGAAGTTAGCTGTTAAATCATGCGAATTTTAGCTAAAATGTACCACAATTTAAAGGATTATTTTGTGCCTGGTACGGTGGGGAATTCACAGGCTTGACAACACTTCCCTGAATTGTAAACACGTTCACTCGGCCATTGGTTGGTGGTTGGTTGAATGGAAATCCCGCCATCATCAAGCGCACCACAAAAGTGTTGTATGAAGTGAAAGAACACTGAAGCAGACGACACTCTACGGGCTATGCAAGTAAAGGAAATCACTACATTAGCCACGTCTCAACCGAGGCGACCATGCGATCAATCTGGGTTTTTTGCACCGGAAATTGAAGAGTCGAAGTCTACTATAGACAATAGTGGAAGTTGGCTTCATTCTTGCTCCCGCCGCAGGGGAGCAGTTCTTGAAAAAAACCTTTGAGTTTAAAGACGAGCGTGAGAGGAGGCCACCCAGACAAGCGTTAGAGTTTAGCTTCTTTAGAGCGAATATTTGGGTTTCTTCCGTCCACCACCAGATTGTGCTAAGGAATTCAGTCTTGGTGTCTACCAACAAGTGACCAGTCTTTAAAACCAAACCTGACGTGGCCAAAAAGGGGCTACAAGCAGTATCTACTTGACCCTGCGTGCTGTACTCTGTATTACCCTTTGCCAAAAGTGTAATGGTGGAAAGCGTATGAATCAGGTTCTCCCAACTTATTGTAAATAGTCTCTCCCCCAGGCTTTTCGTCCGCTAGCCACGTGCAGAATGGAGTGGTATTTTTGGTGATACAAACAGATCTACTATGGGCCTGTAAAGTCTTAGAAAATCATCTGGCTAAACGCTGTTGAAAGGTCAAATCACAGTTGCTACCCAATAAGCTATCATTTGGCTGACTTTCCCCTAGAAAAACTGTCTACGAAAAAATTGATAACTCCAGGGAGATATTCCACCTTCAAAGTAATTGAATGATTCTTGCACCAAGTGAGGAGGCGGATGGTTGCAGTGTACATGAGGATACTCTGGTTCTCTGGTGGTGATATAGGCAACTACAGTGGATTTGTTGATCTGATTTCAATGATTCAGAAGAAACCATCTGCTTGAATCGCTTTTTAAAGCGTGTTTAGACCGACTTAGCAACTCAAGTATATAATATGGAGATTCCTTCTTACTTCGACATACTCCTTAATTTTGTGGGATCTCATGCATGCTTCCCAGATCTTCGAAGCATCGTCGTGGTAATTAATTCGATGAGGTATATCGGGAACCTCGTTTCCACCATAAGAATTCTTGAGGTGCATAATCATGGTAGATGCTACACGATCTTTGCTTTAATGGAAATAGACGGTGTAGATCGTGACGTTAGTCCTCTTAGTAATCCCGAAGGTTTTTTAACTGGAGCAGATCCACCAACTTAGAAGGGTAGAAGGTCTACTAGGCTTGCCAGCATTCTTTGAGCGGGCCCTAGAGGAGCAGGAATAAATTTTTCAGAGGAGGAAAATATATCCCAGTTTTGTGATTCTCTCTTCAGTAGGAAAAACTTTGGTTTTCTTAAAGTCCAGAATTGCTGCTAAAAAACGCCGACTTCTGACTGAGATGAGATTAGATTTCTTTTGGTTTATCCAGAACCCAGCTCTGCACCGTTTCATAACCAAAGTAAAACTGACTCTTCTCAGACTCGATAGCTTACGCTAAACAAACAACAATCTAGAGATAGATAAATATTGCATACCCCCTTCTCAGATGTTCTGCCACTTTCTTCCGAGTCTGTAAAGGTAAGGAGAGGGCCCAGTAGAAAGACCAATGGTAGAGCTCGAAAAAGGTAAGCCTGGTTGGTCTAAACGGAAGCGAAGCCACCTTGAGTGAGGAAAACTGGAAGTAAGGTAGGCGTCTGTAAAACCAATGTAGCACCAAACCAGACCTTCTTCAAATCTTGACGCAGCGAAAGAGCAATCAATTTATGAAAAGCTTCGAACCGAATATATCTGTCAGAGGTGCTGTAGATTTTGAACAGCTGAGGTATCTCCTTGTTCCTATTGGAAAAATAAACATTTTCCTAACATCCCTTCACTTTGTTCTAGAATCATAGCCTTAGATGTCCCTATTGGCATAGGCGTAGAGCAAAAAACTGACTCATCAGTGGAAAACTGCAAATGGTAATCTCTGAAGTGTTTGAAGAACCCATAGATCCGGGTTATCGACCCGCCCCGGGAGGAATAAACTTCAGATGCCCTCGCTGGCGTCATAGGTAGGTAGGAAGTCAATGTTATCTTTTTCTCCTATTCGCGCCCGAATTGGACGCCTATTACGTCGGGAGTAGGAAGAATAACTTTCTTGTACTGTCTAGAGCCTCTAAATAGATAGAGTAGTAGACAGACTTCCGGAAGGAACCTCTGTTCCTTCTGAAGGCATGAAAAAAAACTAGGAGCGAGTCCTTCGCGAAAGCATAATCGTTAAGTCTGTATCTAACGGCTAAATCTTGAAGAAACTCTGGGTTTGTAGACTTGCATTGACAGCCGCTAAAAACTCGTTTGCTTCCACAGAGGGGTAAACTAGACCACTCTTCCCAAAAAGAATCTTTATCTAGGAGATTGCGGAGAAGGAGAACTTCTTTGGCTGTAAAATTAAAGCGTCAACTGCATACTTCCTTCACAAGAGCACACTAATTGGTAAGCAATCTAGTAAAAAGGCTCAGTAGAAACAAGATGAAAGATCTCTCACCGTATTTTAAAAGGCATCTCTCAATGGCCTTAACTAGACAGCTCTAACCAAGAGGCTCCAAATAAAGCAATCATAAGGATGCTAAGAGACAAGGCACAATCGAAGTTCACATAAATTACGGGCAATCTGTCCAAAAGTCGAAGATCACATCCTTGCCCTCATTCAGAATCAAGCTATGGACAGGTTAGTATGTTCGAGAAGAACAGATTCGAACGCTGGGGCTGGTCTTTGGCTTGCATAAGAAATTACTCATCAGGGACTTACTCATTATCCCGGCATGGTATGGGACCAATAGGAGCTGAGGCAGAATTTGCAAAATTTCCTCACAGGTAGGGAAAGAATCAGGAATCCACTGAGAAGGGGATGAGTCTTCTCAGAAATAGCCAAATACATTTCAAACACGCGATGAACCGAAACGGCCGTCAAAAAGGGCACAGCAACATAGGGAGATAGGTACGGTAGGTCTTCAAATCTTCCGTCAGGAAAGAGTCAATATCGGAATAAGGAGAGCCTCCAGAAATCTGGAAATCTCTTACAATTTGTATCTCAACAAATCAGAGCCTCTACCCAAGCTATCACAGTGCGCTAGAGACTGGAAGTGCCTTGACTAGAAGTGTGCAATGCGCGGAGAAGAAGGAAGCATCAGCCGGTATTTGGTTTGAGAGCCTTAATGATCTTAACTGGACTGTATCACTAGGAGCGGACATCGAGGATGGCTCTTGTTACGTGATCCTTGTAAGATCATGAGGAGGATAGATCCATATCAACATAATCAGACGTAACAACTTCAAGATTCAGTACACCATGGTGTGCAACAGACTTCCCTTTATTCACAGGTTATACATTTCTTAACTCTAGACTTGTAGAAATCATCTCTTTAGGCCTTGAAACATCAATAAAGACTGACATCGTTCATCGGATATTACTGGATGGAATCATAATAAGATTTGCAAATGTTCATCTATACAGAGGAACGGTGCGTCTAAGTTGAAAACGTTGAGGAGAAGCCACTGTTTTCTTTCAACATGATCAGAACTTGGTTGAATAGTCTTATGAGAAGCATATCCAGCAATGTTTGAACCCGAAGAATCCTTCTGATCATAGAACTAGATAATAGACGTGAAGAACTACCTTAAGGAGAGCCTCTAGATCGTCGGTAGTCATCGGCTTAGGAAATCTTAAGGACTATGCTATACTTGTGTGAGACTTTGTAGGCGTAGAGATGAAAGTATTCTAAACCTTTAGAGCTATCCTGTCCGAGAAGTCGGCAGTGATGACTGGAACGGCCTCTCTGAAGAAGAGTATCTATTCTATCATGGTCTAAATTCGCACTTCTCTCAGTAGATCGCGGTACGGAGACTATCACTGGAAGACTTGCGTAGTGGATGCGGCCATGGAAAGGGAGCGATTTGTCTAGAAGATACAGTAGGTCGATCCCTATCCTCCTAGTACCAGATGAAGATACAGATGGAGAAGAACTCTTGCTGGATCTACGACGACGGCTAGTCGAGTGACTTGAACGGAAGGAGACAGAGAACATGCCGCTGAAGACGAAAGGTGACGACCGACGGTGGGCCGATGGGAAGTGGTATATTTAATAAATGAAATTCAAGAGAAGAACTATGATGGCGGCCCGACGGTTGAATCCGTGGAAGAACGGTTGAATAATTCACATCCGGCGAACCACGGAGACGGCCCGAAAGTTTAACTAGGTGGACGGATTGGTGGACCGGAGAAAGCATGCAGTCTGGGAAGAAAGAGGAGGAAATTAATTTCCCTAATCTTAATACACCTCTGCATGAACAACAAGGAGGGAAAAAAAACTCTGTCTTCATTGAAGAATATCTAACTCCGCCATCACTACAAAGTCTTTAGGTTCCTCTGACATATAAAATTCATGATCCCGTCGGTATCCTATCCGGATAATCATCGGCGCCCCTGCCGCAACATAAGGAGTCATAGCTACGGTACGTAATACATGGCGCAAGAGGTGTAGAGCTGATTATAAACCACTTATCATCATTACTCATAGGAATATATTCTATAACATCATCCACATAGGGGACCCCAGGCGCCAGAAAAGGCCGCCAGACTTACGGGTACCAACGGTACCGTTATTCATAACAATATCCGCATCAATAAGTCTAAACAAAGGCCGCTGGGCTTCATTCACTGCTGTCACGGGAGTGCTCAGTTCTTAATCAACTGAAACACTACGGACGCCGGTGGACTGAGGTTGATTAATTTTCACACCACGGAATTAACAGAGCCGACTGACTTCTCAAGTATTGTGAATAATCACTGGACTGAGGCAGAATTTTATATCGGCTGGTGAGACCGAGACGCCGTGAGATCACTGGAGAGTATTGTACCGTCAATAGGCCACGGCTGGATTTCTCGGACGTATATAGAGATGGCACATCGGGATATAAATGTGATAATCTTCCTAATTCACCATCGAATGGAAAGGAGTGGATAGACCAGCCAGTCGTAAGTAATCACTTAATCAACTCGGAATGATATAAATCATCGGCCCTTATCATCACAACTGCACAGGTGGCTGCGAACTTGCCCTATAAACTGGCTAATAGCCTCTGGAGAAACCGTAGATAATAACGTCTGGGAAGCAGATCAAGATAGGAACTTGCAACGGCCTCTTGAAGTAGTCTAGGTTGGGTGGTAGAGGTAGAAGCTTAACCGGTGAACGACCCGGAGGGAGATCCCCTGAACGGAGATGGAGCTATTAGCCTTGGCCTTTGTCTCTTTAACTTTCTCCAATATCACCGTCCAATCATCAAAGATTTTCTGATCTCCAATTCTGTCTACCTTTGTGTATTTTTCAAGGTCTCTCTCTTGAAAAGCTTCTGACAATTCACAAATCCATTCATGAGGTCTTTGTTCTTGTCATAGAAGGAACTCTTAACATCCAGAAACATCTTCAAAGCGGTTTCTTCATTCTCAAACATCAAAAGTAAAAACTATTGTAACGGTTGTAGATACGGAAGGATGACCCGCACCGAGGGGGGAAATTGGGGAGTTAGTTCCAAAAAGGTTAGAGCAGAATAAGGCCAAAGGAGACAGAGGACGAAAGAGAACCGGGCCCCCCCCCCAAAAAAAAAAATTTGAGAAAAATTGAGATGTCATCGGGCAAGAGCGCTGGTTTTTTTTTTTAGTCCGCGTGAGAACAGAAATGACCATGGTTGCAAAGCGGCTATAGACAAGTGCGAAAAAATAAATATAAAGAATGCAAGGGAGCAGACACGAGACAGGGAACATATCCCCCAAATGCCCTGGCGGTGAGGTGTGGTACATACGGGGGAGTTTAACCTGGCACGGAATGAAGACACTAACACCCGCAGTATGAGCGCTCGAAACCAAAGGCTGAGGGCTCGCGGGGGCAACCATGTGAAGGTAAATACCATAATATATATCTGCTACTTATGTTAACAGCTTCAGAATTCAATCCTTAGAAATCTTCCAAATTCCACTTCTTAGAATCTTGCCGATTCCATCCTTAGGAAATCTCGAATTCAAATCCTTAGCCAAACTTCGGATACCGGTCTAAAGAACACAACATCCTCAAAACTCACCACACATCATACATCCAAAACTCCGACGCCCCGTAGTAGAGGTAGAGATAGTAGAGGTAGAGTTGATCCGAATTATATTAACATAAACCAAATCGGCGATAAAGGGGGAAAATATTATGTTTAATTATCCCATTAAAATTTCACATGGTGCACCAACTGAGACACAAAAACGAGCAAAGGGATCTGGACGCCAGTGACGTCATTGGTTGGCGTACCGATGCTAGCATGAGACCGCTACTAGGCATGGACGCATCGAAATTTTAAATGTGGCAATAGGGGTGTCTGAAGGCCTTTTTGAGCACAAAAACTGCACTAGTTGGATCATTTCGTAATGTATATTAAATGGATAAAAGAGAACGATAAATCCAATTCATTCCTTATACCTTTTGGAAGATTATTACACATTTAAGGAAGCTATCTTGTCTAGTTGACGAGTTTGAATTACAACAACAAAATACAGCAGTCCTCGAATGCTTGTGTTCGGCCTGCCATCATGGATGACCTTTGCCTTGATATGTGACCTTTGACTCAGAACACAAATGAGGGGTAATGTAATACCCAAAACCAAGTTGGTTCCCATTGACACAACTTTCTAATTGAGGTCAAATTTTGCAATTTACCTCACATGAACTTTGACTGCATCAACAAACGGAAGTATGACTTAAGTTGGGTTTAAATCCATCAAAGTATGTGGAAATTACAGGCAAATTTAACCCTTTCAATCAACAATAACAGACAATAACAGACAACAAAAAACAACGGACAGCAACAGTGGGACAGCAGGCAACACAAACAAAGTGATCCCTATGCGACAACAAAATTATACTGGGAAATATCCGAGTCAGCCTTTAAGCCAGATAATAGACCTGTTATTGCGCTTTATTTATTGAACACAAACATAGAGGGGTTCTCTAATAGGCGGCGGCCCAACCATTGGTTTTTTTTGGCCCTCCACTGTCTAAAATATAAAGGGAAACCTAAGAAATTCATGTGTATTTGGTACTCTAGAGGGAACTTTCAAAGAGTTAGGCATTCTATGGCCTGTCAATAATTATTTGAGATCCCAGCAATTCTAGCTTACAAACTACCATGGATAGATTTCTAGATTGGCATGCAACATACCCATGCACAACAAGCATCATAAAGTAACACACTAGTATCATTATTCTTACCAGACAAGTTCATGATTCTAAATCCCAGGCATACACATGGCTGTCACCACCCTCATGAATACAGCACACCATTCCTACCAATGAACACATGTAAAGTGTCAGTAATTTCCTCAACAAGGGCAGTGAGTTAAAATGCACTTTGATTACCATCAAATAGGTGGGAATTAAATTATCCCTTTATCCGTCGTAGCGTAGAGAGCATTCAAGAGCGTAGCTGTCAAGTACCTAATATGAAGCACCCAATGTCTGGACAGAGACCAGTGCTAACGGCCTCAATCCAGAAAGAGTTCTAAGAAAGGTGCAACCCTTGAAACAGTCTCTAAGGAGTTTAAGAGAGTTGTCTAGTGGAAAGAAAGACGTGCTATCAACCAAGTAACACGATTGTATTGAAAACTGGTGAGCATTTCACCTGGAGTGACTCCTTCATGGGATGAATGGTAATGTCTCAACAGACTGAGACAAAAAAACCAGAACTGGCCGATCCAAGTTTCCTTGCAGAGGAAGTGGGGCTACGGGAAAGCAGCTCAGGACACTAACGAGTGATTGCGGAACTGCACACAGACAATGGAAACATCTCTTGTTCTGCCGATGCTGGAGCAACAATTGCACAGACAAGGACCTTGCCAAAAATGCAGGAAGCAGTCAGGACAGTACCAACCTCTGGATGGATCCATCTTTGAGAACTACAGTTTTGGATATGATAAAAAGAAGAACCCCTTTTACACACTGAGTCTTATGGGTTGTCTTGCACCAATAATATCCATGGTCGGTTTGCACTGTTATGAGGCCTGGGGGGGCCTTTTTTTTTTGTAAGTTTGGTGGTAATCAAGTCGATGATAAAATAAAAGTATAAATTTTGGGAACCTGTACTCTCCTACAAAGAATTGAAACAAGGCGATTTGACCATTTTTTGATTGGAGCAAGAGTTTCTTCTGGTTTTCACACCACTAAATATTGCTCCCATTCATTCCTGTACAAACTGGGCGAGTTGAGAAAGTCATTTTTTCCCAAGAAATCGCAGACCATAGAGCTAACATCTGCTTGAAGATCATCATATCTCCTACCGCATCAATCATGAAATTAGGGTAGATATCCCCAAATTTCACTATGGACCATGAGGACTAGCATGCACCGTGGAACCCTAGAGGTCACCGCACTTTTTCAGTCAGGTGTTCGCTGTAAGAAATACGGTTACAATTGGTTTGTCGGATCAAAAATTAACCATATCAATGACAATCTTTTTTTGATTATCCTAACAGATTTATACTTAATATTGATGCAACCATGATTTGTAACCAGATCTCGTTCATTTCTCTCGTGTTCTTAGGGTAACTTAGGGGCGCGGGTCACCAAAAAAAACCACTCATTTTGACAGTGGGGGCTGGAATTACCCGGTTTTTCTCAAGTATTCAATGGTGTGTGTGAAATCCTTCTATGCAAAATCATGGATTTGATTATTCGGACAATGTCCTGGAAAACCAGGAAAGCCTCTAAGGAAGCTTAGTTCCATGGGGGTGGTCATTGCACAGGGACTGAATTGGGACAGCAAGGGGTAATCGCCCTACTCTTTTCGGGACATGACTGTGATGTACATGCACAGTATGACTATGTCATGGAACCGAAGCTAAATCCCCCCGGAAAAAACGCCGGTATTATATGGTTCATTTGCACAAAAGGGCAACTGAATCATAGGCAAAGCAACTTCCAATTCAATCAATTAGGCTCTTCTACGATTAAATCCAAAATCTAATACCTGATGAAATCCGCGGGGGCCAGGAATTGAACCGGAGACCTCCAGCTCCAAAGGCTAATACCCTAACACAGTGGACCCATGCCTCCCCAACATATCAACCAGTTTCAATTCATCATAAATAAAGTACTGTTCCCAAAATAATTCCTTCATTCTTCATCTAAAAACGGATTTGTTAATTCAAATGTAATCTTTAAACTAATTTTGTGATCCTTATGCTTAAATATAAACAGCTGCACCACCCACATCGAAAGAAACCATTGAACCCAAAGAAATGATACACAGAGAGACGCAACCATTCGAGCAAGCAGGGAGAAGTAGCAAAACGTACCAGCCTGTAGATTGAATTCGACACTCTGTCATGATGATAGATTTGTAATAGATACATTGTGGATTGTAGCAACGTAGCTTGCAACAGGTCATATCAACATCTTCATTCAGGGTTGGTGTTCACACCCTCTCACAGGACCACCCACAAAGGGCGATCATGTGACATCGAACAATTGTAGATGTGGGCAAGAATAGCGGTGTGGTTGCTGTATTGCATTCTCTAGGCCCTCTCCAGATTCTCCTATTCCAGAGTTGTTGTTCCCTCACTATGATTTCCACATCATCCAAATTGTTGTATGGTTGAGTGCTTGTCAATGTTTAGTAATCTGTCATAAGGTGTGTCGATTTGGAGTGATCTTTCACTCTGGTGCCTAGAGTTCTGATTTTCTCGCCTGTGGGCAGGTGTATTTGTAATACCACACATTGTTGTCATTGGGGGGAGGGTTCTTGTCTTTCGACTAGCATCGATCTAACAGTGTTGAAAGGCACATTGGTAGGTGCTGACCCAATGCTCGGCAGAAGATAGGGGTCAAACTTTTACACATAATAAGTTTGGATTGAGGTGGAAATCAAACATTAAACATGATTGTCAGAGTTATGATTGGTACCTTTCATTGTGCTAGGCCATTTGTTTCGTCAGACCCAAGATGGGATGATTTGGGTGACGATAGTGTCCTGCTACTTAGGTGATGAAAATAAAATAACATGAAATGAGCCCGGTATAATCAGAATGTAAAAAATATAAACTTAAATTTTAAATTTTAAAATTGTCTTCATGGTAGTTACCACGCTAAGATACCACCAGGTAGAGATGGATTACCTACCACTAGACGTACACTCGCCGGGCCGGGATTATTGTGTTTTTGGCCGCTTGTTGTTGGTTTGTTTTAAGACTGAATAGTGTACACACAGTGGCTGTCTCCCCATCGTGGAGTATCTACGTGGGACACCGCTATTTAGCGCGACACTGTCTTTTTTATGACCAATTTTGTTTTTAGATTTTTTTTGGCATATATTGCCATTTTTTTATGAAATGTAGGGTATATGGGTTTTTTGATGATTGAGTTGCATGATTTGAATTTCGTTATTGATTTCCTAAAAAAACGATCAAAAAGTAAACAGAGAACGAGTGTATAGCGCCTATTCACGAAAATTTTCATCACTCTCAAAAATGGCCTCTTAGTAACCGTGGAGTAGCTAAGTGGGTTAGTGATGTCTAATAAGGTGACTGTCTACACCAAATGCCACCATCTCTCACCTCGTGGAAAACTACATGGTTAGGCCAGGGGTAAGGGACACCAGAGTAGCCACAGCACGGTAAATAATAACTGGTACAGATTGTAAGACCCGTCTTTCAAGCTACTGCCTCACAATTAGCCCAGTGTGTTACTGTGCAGTAGCTGCGCGGTAGACATGGTGTAACTTCCGTATAGGTAAAAGCGAAGTAAGAAAAACGGCCAGTGTATACTGTTGTGTAGGGGAGCGCTACCACATCCTCTACAGCAAGTCTGTTCCCGTCCCAACTCGAATAATTGCTGGTACCCAACACGTGACACAATTTGTTCAGCTCAAGTAGTTTGAGGTGACCCTGTTACACTGATCAATCAAAAGTTGTCAAGACCTTTCCTTTTATAAAATTTTTCACCCTATCCTGCACCTAACATCAGAAATAGCAAAGTATATATCTTCTGATTCCGTTGGATGGGATGAAGCATTTGGAGATACATTTCAACTAATTGAAACAACTTTATATGACTGATCTGTTTGGATTCAAGATGGCCGCCAAACAGACCGTGTGGGACAATATTGCTTTGGTAACATAAAAATTCTTTAAGAGATGCCGTAAAAATTATAAATCATGTTAGAGATTTAG
>JAMKCH010023772.1:0-39139 GCA_023653785.1 Ophioderma brevispina
ATCTCACAAAAATCCCATAGAACTGAGTGAGAAAAATGCACTCAGTCCTGGATGATCAAACAAAGACACAGAGGGACAAAATCGCTGGCCAGGCTAGCGACACCATTGTAGCGTGGTACCCCGGTTATGGGATTAGGGCCCCTTGTTCGAGACTGACCTGAATTGGCAACTTTTCTTCTTCCCCTCTTCATTCCTTCTCTCCTTCCCGGGGGATAGGCTAGAAACAGATGTGGCATTAGGGTTAAAAACTTGTAGTTTGAATAACCCTTTTCAAATCTGATAGAATCTGCATAGTTTATAACACATAAGTCAGTGCATTTTGAGATGGCTTCCCAAATAATTTACTGTCATTTAGGAAACCATCTCAAAAACCACTGACCTAAGACTTGTCTTATTTGTGCTCATTTGAATGCATTTTTCATTTTCAGGATTCTAAATACATTATTTTTATTCCAAATATGGTCATGAAACTGCATAGATTTAAATTTTGATTTCTTAGTGATTTTAGTCACCTGCAGGCTTCAAAGGGTAAAGTATTCACAGAAGAGGTTATTTGGAATGTGACAGGGCAAATCATCATGTGACTGCAAAAAAGTTGTAAGTGCAATAGCTGCTGTTTGTCAGAAATTCCCATCAAACATACTATTATGCCAAGTCTTTGGTCAATGGCTATAATTGAAATGGGCTTCAGATGACACAGTCGCCTGAAGAACCATTTCAAGAGCCACTGACTCAAGGAAATATCAATTGAGAGTTATCCTAATACATTGTAGCATACAGAGTATCACATGGCAGCTACTGTACTTGACCTTCTTGCACTTACATGATGAAATGATAAGTGGAACTTTGTTGAAATATTCCAAAAAGACCTGTTGTGGTCTGTTTGCTATAGTGTGTTCACTATAAGATATGAAACATGACCTTTGGTTAAAGTACATTCAGATAATACTTGGGAAAAACCATGGTCACAGTGTAATCCTGGAGTAGGTGTATTGTATTTTACAAAATGTGTACAATGTAAGTGGTAAAGATCTGCTTGTAGGCACATAATACCTTTTAGCTCCTTTTGGTATTAAATTTCCTTTTCTACTTGGCAGGTTTTGTGGTTGGTGCATGATGTCCGAGTATTGCCTCAAGCATAAACAAGACTGTGTGACCTTATGCTCACCTTACATGTAGAGTCTGACATTAGGTTGACATTGTGGAGTTCCCTCCCTAGGTTGGGGTGCATCCATCCAAAATCTTGCAGGCTGCCTTGTAGAACATCCTTTCTTTAATGGGTTTTTGCCGCCAAAAAATGCTATAATTATTTCTTTACTACCTATACCAGCGGGGTGGGTACTCAAAAAGTAGAAACCTCAAAGCACCCTCTATTTTCATGGAAGAGAAAAGAGTAAAACATATATAGTTAATGTGCACATGCTGAGGGTACGAACGGTGAAAAACTTTTCCAAGGAGGACACATATTGAGGCTGAGTTATGGCCTGATTGAAACTTTAGTACCCTTTTTGGTCATTTTGTCCACGGATTGTTACTTGTGTTTAGGTCTTGTCTGTTCAACCAATAAAACAATTCTCTAAGCTCATTTTTCGTTTATTGGCTGTTCCTTGCGTTGCTTTGATTGGTGACACGCGTCAGTTCTCCTGGAATCAACTAAAAATGTTTGAATCTGTGGTTCTCATATGTAACACCTTAAAATATCAAAGAAGCAAAGTGCCATTTAAACATTGCTTTTCAAAATTTCACGAATGTTCTTTTTGTAATATCCCTTGACACAATGTGAAGTGGACAACCAAAAGAGTGACAATCTATTACTTAGAAAAAGCAATTGTTTAAAAACACCTGTGGCACCGTTCTTAAACAGTTCTTTGCCAAGGGGTAAGGGCACTTATAGTGGAGAGCGGTTTGTACTGCAAGATTGTTCGACAACACCCCTCCCCCCCTCTGTACGGAGCGACAAAACGCAGCCAACACCACTTCTATTCAAATCTAGTTCATAAATAATTCAAAAAATGATGGTGTGGTAAAAAAACTTGGTGGCATGGGTGGTTTTGTTATGGGGGGAGGGGGTTGTGTCAAAAAAATCAGCGGGTTTTTGGGTTTATAGGCTAAAAACTTAACAACTATTAAGATTTATTATTTCTTTCGTTAGCAAAAAAAACAACAATTTTTAATCATCATGTCAATCTATCAATCTCGAATTCTTAAATATTATAATTCTGTTTTATACAAATATAAAGGGTCTAGAATTTTAGATAAGGCCCCAAAATCACCTTTTTTTCCTAACAAGCATCCTTGTTAGTCACAATGTTCACCACACGATTATTACCTGAACCCTTTATTACTGTATAAACACCTATATCAATAAACAAAAAGGATACCATAAAAATAGGATTGTAATATTTTTACCTTGAAAAAAAAAAATAAAAAATAATAATTTTGCTTAACTTACAGCTATTGGCAGCCCAAATTTCTTTTCGGCATAGAAATCATCCCGCCAAACCAAATATGTTCGACCACAACCATCATTTTTCTAAATCTTATATATTTATCTTCAAATAAAGTGAGTGTTGGGTGTTTTGGTTTTGTTTCGGTGGGGGGAGGGTGGGAACGGTCGAAAACGAGAGGGCAGTGTCAAGGTTCGTCCGCTACGCGATTAAGCTGTAGTTTGGTTTTTTAAAAAACACCCTTAATAAGGTACTAAAATAATGAAATAGACAAATGATGACCTTGCCACGTCTTGGTTAAATAATTGACAAGGAGCAATTTGGTAACGAGGATTTCTGTGGTCAGTTGATCTTTTTCATAAGTGAACCAATTACAAGATTCCAATTCACTCCTCTTGTGAGCGTGTGCCAGTAGCCGCAAATACATCAATCTCGTGCACTGCATATGATTTTGCCTTATTTTCTCGCAGAAGTAAACTGTGCGTTATACCCTATGGCTAATCTCATCTATGATAAGCTTACGAATTAATGTCAGCTTGTTGTACACTAAACCACCTCACTGATAAGAATGCAAATAACACTTGCTTACAAATGCACTTTCATCTCATATCATCGATCATCTTAGATAGGCAGCAACCAATGATATTAGGTGTCTACTAGTCTTCATCCATTGAATAATAAATGCACCTTAAGCACTTGCATGACAATGTACCATCTCCACGCTGTTTGACCCCATACAAATTGTCTCTTCTCTTTTATTTTTTAGAACAATGTTTAGAAGCAGTTGCTACACCATTTTGACACTGCAAACAATCAGACAAATAAATCCAACGCGGGAATCTTGTGCCATATAGCTACACAAGGCTGATTTTTATGTTATATCGCCTCTATACGCCCATTCTCCATAGAAAAAGACATGGAAAACTAGATTTTTTTAAGAAAAATCATATGGTGTTGCCGGTGTCAATGAAATTTCGTAAAATTTACACCCAATGTATTAGTGGACTAAATATGTATCCAATCAGGAGTTGTCAAAACTGCGTCGCCGGTGATAATTTTATTTGTATTTTCTATTTTTGGTCATTAAGAGACTTTTTCAAACACTGTGTCTACATGATCCTACTGTTCCTGTTCAATTGAACTTGATGTCTGGTTTTTTAAAGTTATTATTTCAAAAAATACGCACGTTCGAAAAAAAATAAATCACGAAAAGAAAGTTGTTGGGTATCTTTGAACCTAACACGTTTTTTTACATGACAAAAGGATGGCACATCTGAAACCTTCAAACTTTTGAAACTGCGGTATTTCACCCACCCGTCGTTTTGTAAAATGAGCGCGAATCAGTTTGGTACCACTAGTAATTACGTTTTGTGGAAGGGTCCATTGACTTCACATTTGTATGTTGTAAACGTTTTCGTCGGAGGAGATGATTCACATTCAATATGTCCCAGCCACTTGTATTAAAGAATAATGGCCAACTTTGTTCAACAGGATCAAATCCGAACCGTTATTTGCAATGATTTTGCAAATACAAAAGAGAAGATATTCAAGGAGTCCACGGCATTAACTTGAATGGCCGACATAACAGGCGCGCTCTATGATTCGTTTGTTCGTGACCAATTGAATACAACAGTTAGAACCTCTATTAAAAGTATTAATTTTTTTAATTTTTTTATTTTCTTTATATGACCATGCATTAATGCATGCGCAAACACCCTGAACTCAAAGGCAAGGTCCACGGATCAATAATTATTCGTATAAACGTACTTTGAAGCGCCCCCTAATTCATGAATGGGCCTGCGCATCTAAAGTTTTCTCAGAGTCAAAATAATATTATATTCCCTGGACCAGTTTGTTGTCGTTTTGCACTACCATCAGTGTACACAAATTGAATACCATACCAAAGAAGAAATTATGTTTTCAAGTGGAACCCCATTACTCTTGTTGGGTTCCAAATGATTAATAACCACTTTTCTTTCGTGATTTTTTTTCGGAGCTATATTTTTTGAAATAATTCATTAAACAAAACCGGACATCTACGTTAATTGAACAGACCATAGACATAAGTTACAATCAATGCCATTACATGCTTGTACAGTAAACCCTTAGCTTAGGCAAGATTTCATGATGTGTGTGGGGCAGAGGCCCGCTGGGCCTCTGCTAGGTGCAGAGGCACTGAGTGGGGGTAGGTTGCAGGAGGGGGAAGCTTTGGATTTTATTTTTGGTTAAAAGAGGGGGGGGGCTCAAGGGTAATTCAAGGGCCTCCCACCAAAATTATTGGGGGGGGCCCAGCCCCCAAGTCACCCTCCTTCCTAAGGCCTATTTAAACACCCCACACCCACGAATACGAATGCACCTAAACACTTGCATGACATGCCAGACCATCCAATATCTCATATTCCTTATTCAACTGGCAAAGGTTTATTGATTGGTTTTACAAACAACCAACTCTGCCCACCCATGGACATTGTGGTGTTGCAGCTTTAATACCGTCGTTGAATGGACATTTCGTCTTTCCATACACTTCCTGAAAATATTCTTACCATTGCACTCATAAACATCATTAATTTTGTAAATATCATCCCATATTAGATAGGTGACAATGCCATTCAAGCTTGACAACTAAACTCCACTCAGTGAAAAAGAATAGCAAACCTTAAACACTTTGCATAATGTAGTGTGAACAATAAATGTCTGGTATGTTTGTCATACAACCCCACGCACTGAATAAAATATCTGATAATTTGCAATCATTATATCAATTGTGTCCCGATGTAAAGTTTTATACTTTTTCAGGTGTTAAAACTCGTGCAGTAAAATACAATTGCAATTTCAAATGCACAATATTAGTGGATTTGCCTTTTTGTCTTGGACCTGGAACTTTTGGTTCTTTCTGTCTGTGTCTGTCCGCCTTCCGGGTTGAAAAAGTTTCTCGACCTTATATATTTGGGGGGGCGTATTTTGGGGTATTGGTAATGCAAATGAGCTAATTAATATCTAAAATTCTGCGTAATTGCTATATTTTTTAAAATAAACGGTACATCTGATACACAAAATTCCTTCACTGTATGAAGCCTGTTATGGTGCGCATCTTTTTTGCCAAATGAGCTAATTGAATATGCATATGGCTGTATAGCGAACCGGTCTTGGAATAGGCCCAATTCTTTGCTACATGAAAGACTAGTCTGCCATACATGTTTTTGTGTGAATCATATGTTCAAAGTGCATAGGGGGGCCAATTAAAGGGGCATTTTGTGATAACAATTGACCTAATGAATTTTAAATATGTGTATTGCTGCATCGCTGAAACAGTACATTGGATATTCAAAATTTCTTTGTCACATGGTGAGGTGGGGGGGGTTTGAGGAGGGGGGTGGGGTGCTGGCTCCTGCTCGGGATGTTTTTGTGTCTGGGGCCGGGGTGTGTTATGGGGGCGCGGGCGGGTTTGTTTGCCTTTGGTGTTGTGCGGGTTCGGGTGATTGGGGGCGGGTTCTTTGACTTTTTTGGGCTGTTGTCGATTGTTTATCTGGTTCGGGTTTGTGTTTTTGTTTGTTTTCCCTTTGTTTTTTGTTATCGTTTTGTTTTTGATTTGTTATTTTGGAACAGGGTGGGGTGTTGCGGGGTGTTGTGGAGGGATGGGGTTTTTGCGGGTGTTTGGGGTGTTGAGGGATGCGGTGGGGGGTGATTGGGGTGGGTGGTTTGCATGTTTTGTGGTGTTGTGGGGTGGTTTGGGAGGGGGATGGGGTGTTTGGTGGGGTGGTTGGGGTGTTTTGAGGGAGTTGTTGGAGGGTGTTTGCGGGGTGTTGGGGAGGGTGAGGTGTCCGGGGTGTTGGGGAGGGTGAGGTGTTGCGGTGTGGTGCGTCGGGGTTTGGGGAGGGGGGGTGGGGTGTTGGGGAGAGGGGGTGGGTGGTTGGGGGCGGGGTGTTGGGGGCCTTGGTAGTGTTTGTGTTTGGTGGTGGTGTTGCGGTGTTTTTTTGTATTGTGTGCTTTGTTGTTTCTTTGTGTTTTGTCGTTTTTTTTCTTTTTTTTGTGTTAGGTCTCTGGTTGTTTTTGTTTGTTTTTGTGTCTTTGGTTTTGTTTTTGTTCTTGTTGTTTGTTGAAGACTTTGTGTTTTTTTTTTTCCGTTTTTTGTCTTTCTATTTTTCTTAAGGAAGGTAAGATTTCGTTTCTTGGGGGTGTTGCGTCGGGGTGTTGGGGAGGGGAGTTGTGTGTTGCCAGGTGTTGGGGAGGGGTGGGGGGTGGTCGGGTGTTGGGATGGTGGGGGGTGTTGGGAGGGGATATCTGCAATCGTCTCTTGTATCTGCTTGCACAACTTTGTTGGGAATACCCTGTATTCAAACAATTGCAATCTGGTCTGCTGCTCTTTGTCTTACAGCTAACTTGAAAGCAGGCCGAGACTTATGGTTGAGAACTCCTTTTTTGCATTTTTATACTCAACATATAAATTCTGATGCTTGCATGGCACATGCTTGCATGGTTTACAAAAGTACTTTTATAATTTTAATAATTGGAGGGGGGATTTCAGATAAAAAGTCTAATTATCGTATCACCAGGGGTGGCAAAAAATGTGTTCTTATTTTTCCTCAGGACAACATCTATGGTCACATAGATAACTACAAAAAGACTTCAACCATTTCCTTCCTCGGATCTGCCTCCCAGCCCTCCCGCATTTTTGCAACCCCGGTAATCACCTTCAGAACATACAGCCAAACAAAAATGTAATAGGGCCTAGCCATGGAAAGTCTGGTTTTATCCTTGTTGGCATTTCTTAGCCAAGTCCATTTTCCGCAACTTGACATTGATGATGTATGGCTATATGACCAGCCCAATTTCAAAAAAACACACAACCATAAGTATTATATTATTAGATAACTGAACCATAATTTGTATCCTTTGTTGCATGTAGCCTCTTGATAATTACCAACTAACCAGTCCATTCCAAGCTGGCCGAATAGTTCATCACTTGGATTACATGTAGGGTCTATAAAGCTTAAGGTTGAATTTCATGATTTATTCAGTTTGCACTTTGTATATGCACAAAGCTCGTATGTGCATTTTTTGTGTTACGAGCAACACTTTTGTACTATATGCACTGTGTCGTAATTTCTTCTTTCTTTCTGGTTTTCTTCTATGCTTGCCTGTTCATGATACACAATGTTCATGTAGAGAGTGGTGCAACCATTTATGAACTACGGCGTGGGACCGATTTTGTTATCTCAATTGTAGAGCCCTTAAAGAGACACTGAAAAAAATCTTCCCGAGAGAATCGGCCCTCAAATTTTTTGAACCCAGGGTTTTTTAGCATAATTGGAATGCGCTTTTTCATGTATTGAATCCACCTGAAGTGAAATCGGGAAGTGAATACGCCGAATACTCCGTCTTTATGTCATAAAATTATGATTTAGTAATTTCTGTCATGACAGAAATTCAAAGCATGGTTTCCTATAGGGACGATTTGGATAGCAGGCAAGTTCGAAACAAGGTTTGCAGTTTTCTTTCATGCTTGTTTGTCCAATAAAGGTGGTCTATAACCGATCAAGTGCAATTTGAGAGAAATTTGTATCCTCAAAAAAATCTCCTCCTGTCACTTCAGTGGAATTTTGAAAAATTACCAGGCTTTGGAACAGAAATTCAGCTAATATTCTGAGGCAAAATGTCCCAAAAGGAACTTTAAGAACTGAATTATACTTCAACTGGGGGTCTTAGTAACTGCTAGAGAGGCACAAACCCCCCTCAAAAAAAAAAAAAAATTAAAAAATCCCTTTAGGCCAAAAAAAAAAAAGAAGTTTGTTTGTCCATAGAGGCTCCCAAAAGTTTTTTTAATACTGTACTTGAAGCTCAATTGAAAGGATGGTAATAAATCAAAACAAAACATTTTTACTGCTTGTACTCTTTTTATTCAATAGCCAGCGATTCAAACAACTCGCCCAACTCTGGGCAACATGGTACATGCTGATTTTGAGCTGATGATTCCCATAGGCTTTAATTTTTTTGCCCAAAGTTTGCTCTACAGCCTGTATATAGCAATATCAGTGCAGTGAAAGGCCAATTTGGCACAATTTTTTTTTAAAAGAAATGACATGGAGTTTAAATATAAAAGTCTAAACTTTAAAGGCTTGTAACTTGAAAACTAAGCTACCTATGTACATATGAACTGCATCATGAGATAGAGCTCTTTAAAATATAGCTTTTCCAGAAAAAATGGACAGAGCTCCGCCGTCCGACAGCCCCATTAGGAAAACTGTCCGGTGAAACTAAGTCCATATGAGATTTTTTAAATTATTAATCAAAAAGAAGAAAGGTCTAAATTTTTAAAAGGATTCATACTTGAAAAACTGAGCCATCTCCAGCAACGCATCCTGAGAGCAGCTCTTTAATTTACTTTTCCTGAAAAAATGGAGGGAGTTTGCATCTGAAAAGTCCCCGTTTAAGGAAATGTCAGTATGAACACGGTCCATATGGAGAATATTGCAGCTACAGTAGCACATTACATAATGAACTTAAAGTCTAAACTTTAAAGGGCTCATAATTGAAAACTAAGTACCTATGCCACATGGACGCTATCAGAGCTTCTTATAGGAATTGTCAGATTTTTGTTTTTGTTTTTCAAGCTCGGTTTGACTGACATTCATAAAAGATATGTAAATTACATCACCAAAATTCCCGAAAAAATAATAAATGAGGTAAAAATTAACAAAATAGAGGCATTTAATTTTTGCTTTTTTGACATACGAAGAAAACGGGCAGAATTTTCGCCACAGCTTCATTGATCAACAGCGCCCCAATTTTCGCTTCCATCGTGACGTCAAAGTGATGACCAAAACCTCGTGTTGACTCGAATTTGTATTGCTGACACTGTGGGTTGTAATATTGATGGATAATGAAAAGTAATAATAAAATTTGAAAATAAGTTACAGGAAGGACATATTTTGTTAATTTCGTTGTGTTTTAATATTATACATAAAAACACATCTATCGCAGTTATAGGAAAGTGCCAACACTGCGATATGATGGTAACAACGACCGTAAATGATGGATGGTTCATTACTTTGAAGAATTCAACATTCAGAATCATGACATTATTTCCTTTAAAATACAGCTTTCAGGAAAAAATGGACAGAGCTCTACCGTCTGACAGCCCCATTTAAGGAACTGTCCGTGGGAAAACTAAAGTCCATATAGATTTTTTTTGTAAATGCACGGCGAAAAAGTCTAAAACCTAAGCCTAAACTTTTCAAAGCTTGAAAACTTTAAAAACAAACCCACTAAACAATTCAGGTGTAGGTTCTATCCCGTTGCACAAAGTTAAACTTGTTAAAATATCTCAGACGACATTTAGCATTACAGCCAGTATAGGTGCTTGTTCCGATTAGGTTATTGTGTTCTCTGACTTGATATGCGAGCCTGGCACTTGCATATATAACCCATCAAGAGTACCGTGGGAAAACAAACTTGCGTTTTTGATGGTAGACGCAATAATGCATGTTGTAAAGCCCTATCAATGTTGTGCAATATGATGATTAACACTAAAACTGCGGTTTTTGTCCCCGCCGAACGAGTTCGGAAAACGGGGACTATGAAATGAGCAGAGTCCGTATGTCCGTTCGTCCGTCCGTCCGTCTGTGACAAAAATGTTAACCCATGTTGTCTACCATTTATCTGGAGTTCCGTGGAATTCCTATACCCACCCCATCTAAGCCCCAGTGGTCTTCCGATCACACCGCACCGCTCTCACAGCCACCCCCACAAACAACCTATGAGAGCTTCCGCCGCCATTTGGCACATCCCTCTTTACCTTTCTCACCGACCTTCCCCCTTTTTCTACACCTCCTTCAAACATAAAATTAAGTCGACAATGATGGAACTTGGTGAAAAGAAGCGGGTTGAGAGTTCTCGACATGATTAGATTGTGGTCGTTAAAATATTGCTAATAGTTCTAATTGGCTATAATTTATGAGAGAATTTCCTGCAAGGCCTGTTTACAAGTTTTCTGGAGGTTTCTGTCAGGCGTCATAGTGATGTAACTTTGGTGAAAAGAAGCGGACTTGAAGAGTTAATGACCTTGATTCGATTTTTGGCGCGTATTGGGAATTATTGGACGTATTTGAAAATGAAGCTTATATTAATATGCAAAAAACTCAGCGTAAGTGCTATATTTTTGAATGTAATGGTACATGGATATCAAAATCCTGCGCGGCATAATAGGTTATTCCTGCGGGGCCACAATCTTTATTTTTTGCTAATTTTGGAAAGTATGGGATATATGCGGCTTAGGTATGCAAATGACGCTAAATTATGACGTACATTGCGTTATCTCTGACCGGTACATCGGATAGGCAAAATCCTTCCCTACATGAGGAATAATATGAGAGGCGCGGAGGGGGGACGGGCGTGAGGTGCCGGGTGGGTGAGGGGTGGGGGCGTGGGGGGGACCGGGGGGGGGGGGGGGGGGAGGGGGGTTGGGCTGGGGGGGAGGGCAGGGCGGAGGGGGGGGGGCGGGCGATTGGGGGGGGGGGGGGGTGGGGAGAGGGAGTGGGTTGGGTGGGGGAGGGGCGTCTTGGGGGGGGAGTGAGGTGTGGTGGGGGGTGGGGAGGCTGTGTGGGGGGGGGGGTGCGGGAGTTGAGGGGTGTCGGGGGTGGGGGGATTGCGTGGGGTGGTGAGGGGTGGGGGGGATGGACGGGTGGGGGTGGCGGAGGGGGTGTGCCTGGGGTGGGGGAGGGGAGGGAGTGTACAGTTTGGAGGGGTTGTGGGGGAGGGGCAATGGAGGCGGTCTGCGGTGGGGTTGGGGAAAGGGGAGGCATGTGATAGGGGGGGTATTGGGTGGGGAGGGTGGGGGTTGTTACGGAAAAAGGGGTGGGGTTTTGAAGGGAGGGTGTTGAGGGGGTGTTGGGGATGTGAGGGGTGAGATGTGGGGGAGTGTGGGGGTGTTGGGGACGGAGGGCGTGGGGTTTAGTGGGGTTTTTGCGGGGTTTGGGGGGTGTGTGATGTTTTTGGGGGGGGGGGGCAGTGTTGCGGGGTATTGGGGAGGGTGTTGTAGTTGTTGGAAGTTGCACACACTTTATCACATGTTAGTGATCGCAGCATTCAGCGGGGAATATTGTCGCATCGCGTTAAATACGAAAGGTCGCCTTGTTGTTTATTATTGGGAATAATGATGAAAAATGGATTTGAGGGCTCAAATTTCAGGACGAAAATGAGAACATACGGCCTGTCATCTGATTTCAAAATCGATTACTACTTCCGGGTGGTAAATCAGGGGGTCCACCAAAGACGATCGGTACACGCACCTTAAATGGGAAATCAAATATTAATGCGGTGTGAAACAATCTGAAAGCGGCGAGAAAGAAAAAACACTGTCGGAACACCATTTTAACAGACTTTATAAATTGAACATAATTCAAAATCTATGGTTCTTTTATTCACTCTGAAAAGATATATTGCCCTCTTTAGTGAGCTTTATGTTCCGGTATTAACTTATTTTTCTACTTTTAACACTTTATTTTTATTTAGAATGCAACCATTTCCTATTTTTACCGGTTTAAAACGTACATTCGCATCATTTTCCGTAAGAAATACGGAAATCGGTTTGCTAGTTGCAGGTCTGTGAATGTTGGAACTGAAGTTTTCCATGACTCTGAAAACACCCAAATACACATGGGTACAGGTTAATATTTCCCGGATATGTATGATAGTTATTTTGTAAATTAATTTTTAAAAAAAGCATGAGGTTTGTGGGTTTAAATAGTAAAAAAAAAAACTTATTGAAATTAAAAAAAAAAATGGTCGGGGACGAGGTACATGGTCAGTAGGACGAGGCACAACAAACATTTTTTTTTTGCTTCTGGGGTACAATTTGGCAATTTGGGCATCTATGTATCACATATTGCAGGATTCAGGACATAAAGTAGACTTATATACAAGCATTATTTGAAAACCATCCACAGTGACAGCTAGGATCGAAGCTATCAACATGCCATGGCTTCTAATGATGGGAAATGACCTAGTTTTATATAATCAGAGCATTTTTGCTCTAAGGTTTTTGAGTCAATAAATTGTGAAATATCAATTTCCACCCTATATGCTGTAGTTTCATACGTTCCTCAACTTTATGTCAATAATGGGCTGTGGTCTTATTTATTTCCCATGGAAAGAAGCGAAGAAACTTAAGATACCCCCCCCCCCCCTGTGGGAGTTTTGTTACAAAAATGGATCAGGTAGACAAAGGGTTAATTTCAACTCTGGAGTTTCAAACCCTTGGAGGTTTGTGACCATGTGAACATGGCTTTCGTTGGCTTCAGATTCATGAAGTTGTAAACTGAGTCATACATTCAGTTTTGTGACAGACAAGGCCTACATCACACACACAAACCGTTTACATTTTTGAAAGGGGAAAGTTAGCTGTATAATATTTCCTTCCTATTATTTCAGTGGGACACTGCCATTTGCTGCAAAAAATAGAGGGGCATATCCCCAAATTAAGAGTGAGAAATAGAGATTTCCCCTCAATTTTTTAAGGATGTAAGAAGTTCTTGAACAAAGTGAGGTTTCTTAAGAACTGCAGAGCTAAAACTGCAAAAGAGGTTTGGTCAGAAGGTGTAAGTGTTAGTATCAGGGGAGGGAACTCAAGCATATTTTGGGTAGGCATGTGCCACCCAGATTTTAAAGACCAGGCTGGGGAATGGAATGAATTTGGGCATTACAGATTTTGGTCTCGGGAAATTGAATTTGGATAGTTTTCTCCGAACACAAGTTTTGGAGCTTGATTTTCCAATTTTAAGGTATTGGGAAGCAACATTTGGGTAAGGAATAGATTTTCTTACACAAAAGGTAGGGGTCTCTGGAACTTAAGGCTTCAAAAATGGGGTCTGTGGAACTGAAGTGTACCTGACAAAAAAATGAGGGTCTCGGGCACAAGCACATACCCTTACCACCTTTCAAAAATGTGAGTAAGCCCCAATTTGCCATAGGGTCCAGGGTTGAGTCACAGAGTGTCAGGGCTGAGAAAATATTACATGCCACCTAATATATTAAGCCTCGGTGAGATATTTCATGTTGGATGGGATCAATATACCATGGGTTATCGGGGTTACATTACAGACGGGGGGTCTAAAATTCCTGCAGGCACATTTCCAATCTGTGTAGGTGGTGTGATGCACAAATAAGAATTCTGCCACCTGATTGGTCAATTATGGATGTTCCAAGTTAATCCCTGGTGTGATAGATTACTTTTGGAGGGAAATGATGAAGTTCATAAAATCATGCTTGACATAAAATTACTCACTGAACTGACTCTTTTTACTACATATCATAACAATGATATCCTGCAGCTAATATCTCAAGAAAATATTTTCAGATCTGATAAATAAGATTAAAGATGAGAATACCTCTAGCACTCCATATATTATCCACGCTAAGTTCCATGACAGTTACAGTAAGTGTGTCACATTCAACAACCGCGACTGACAGAATGACCACCTTTTAAAGGTCTTTCCCCATAGGGGATTAGGATGAATTTCCAGAAAAACTAAAATCCACGTGCTTAACAAGCTTTTTTATCCCAGGAAGATTGAATAGCCCTTGGCAATGCCAAGTGTCATGGGTTCATAAATAGAAGTAATTTGTTTCGGTGGTTTAGATTTGGTAATAAAAATTGTGCTTGCAATTTGTTCATAGAAAGGTCACTCAATGATATAAAACTGACATCTATGTGGCACACCTCTTGGCTGTTATGTTGGGCAGTTTAGTAGAAGGAATTATGGTTCACTATTGGTCTAACAAAGGGAAACCATAGAGTTTCAATGGTTTAGGAAGGGGAAGTCAACTCTGTATTTGGGTTAGGGAAGTCATGGTGTACATGAGTCAATTCAGGCTTATCAGACTAACTCACAGCTAAGTTTTATAATAAATAGAGGACAAGCTACCTCACAGGAAAGATGTCAAGAAGCTTTTCGTTCACAATGTTTTGTTAGGAGACATAGGTAAGAATGCAAAGGTCTCAAAAGTATTATCGGGGGATGATCCATGCATGATAAACTGAATTCATTAACCCCATGAGGTCTGCCGGCCGATTTGATTGGAGATACATTATGTTATATAACAAAGTTAGCCAATCAGAGAATGATAGGAAAAGCTTTAGGTTTTACGATCGATAGAAGGTCTATTTTGAATGGTTACCTCAAGTGTAACCGGTTTATTATACACTGTAAATCACATGTTTTTAGTGTCAGAGAACAAAGGAGAGTTCAGCATACAGGTGGATTCATTGATCATGTATTGCCAACCCCAATCTTGTAAATGTGATTGTAATTAATGTACAGGTTAGTTTTGGTCAAATTGTCAACATATTTTAGTTGGCCTGTTGGAAATCAGGAGAAAATTTAAAGGGTGGGATTGGGTATAATCCGGATTTTAATGTATAAACATTTCATCTTGATAAATTATGGCCTTCATCTAAACCCCATCTGTAAAGTTTAGCCCAACTTGAACCCGTTTTTGATGTGAGAGCTAAATACGTGATTTAGAACCCCCTGTGTAAAGTAATACTGATCAATCCAAAATGGGGAAAATTTCACTCATATAACAGCCAAACCAAACATCCCTTTAGCCCTACAGGCCTAAATGAGAAACAAAGAGTAGCTTTCTTCATTACAAAATTTTGAACCTGAATTCCGGGGTGCGGGGATTGAGGTACTTAGCAATCGCGATCACAACCCTTTAAAAATTTACAATCTTTAGGAATGTGCTTGAAACAGGTTGTTTTTTAAAGGGGCATTTCTGATCACAGCTATCCCCCAACTTAACCTAAACAAAGTTGGATTATATCATTTGAACTGTTGGTCTAAGTATGTGCTTTAATTCTTGCATATAAATTCAATATTTATGAAAGCATTTGTAAAATTTGCTTTTTCTGTCCAGCCATAAACAGACAGGAAAATACAACGCAGTGACCCAATGATACAAACCGTGCTCATAACAAGCCACAAATGCACCTCAGATTTCAAATAACATTTTGAACCTACTAACCTTTTCACGTAATATCTAGTAACCATAAACAAAATGAGGTGTTAGAATCACAAAATGCACCTTTAAGAACAATACTATGGTTAATTACCATCTGGTATTGCCTATTTATCGCCAAATTTTGTGAACAATGGTCACTTGTTTTTTGCTTGAAGTGCTATATTAATCAGTATGCCAAAAACCTATGACTCCAAATAGGATGTTAAGAAAGCAACTGTCAATCCAGAAGAAGAAACAAGAGTGATAAGATGATGTGGTGGTATGGAACCCACACAATCTGACATCTTATGATTTTCAGTAGATTGATGTCTGAGGCAAAGCAATGATTGTGATAGATTTGTTGGCATGTTTTGAAATCCATATTATTAGTGATTGGCATATAGCCTAAACTTAAAGGGGATCCACCCGATTACAAATATTCTTTCGTTGTTTGAAAGAGAAAGGACCCTTGGCCAACTACATACTTTCCCAAATTTTGAGTGAATCTGACATAACATTTTAATTGAGTGGTTATGTGCAACAATGTAATTGCCCATGGGTATGATAATTGCGGTAACCATAAACACTTGAACTTTTTAGCTCTGTAGTTACCATAACAAAAAGAATTTTAATTTAAAATTTCCACAATTTGAGGATTTTGACTTAACTTTCTTATGACACCAATATCGTAGTTTCGATGGTGTGAAAGGTGGTTTGAGGCTGAGGATCGGATACGGTGGTAGTGTCTCTTAAAAGTAGGAGTTGTTCATGTTACGTTTAACTTTCACATTCAAGAAGTTATCGATTGTCTAACTTAAATATGTCCAAAAATTGATTTATACAGAGACTATGCGTAGTATAAATTGTGAAGGAGTGGTGTGGATATGAACTAGCTGATCGCGATTGAGGAGGGGGGGGAAAAGGAAAGCAATGTCGATGTGGCAATTGATTAGGAGGAATGGGATAACAAACTTACTGTATAAACCACATTGTCCGTCCTAATAGAACAAGAAAACTCTCGGGCAAACTGCAACCCACAAAATGTGCCAATAAACGCAGTTCTGTGTGTGAATGGGATTCTCAGTTCAATATAAAGCTCTACAGTTGTAATGTCCAGTAGACAGTGGAAGTTTACTCAATTGAATATTACCACTAAGTACCTTGTGCTGCTCTTAGCATGGTACATAGTAATGTCAACCTCTTTCCTTTATTTCAAGGACCTTCAGTATTTAAAAAAAAAGTCTTTCGAAGGACGATAACTTGAGATAAAATTTAATTTGATTTGAATTTTTTATTTTTACTTAATACATGTATGAGTTACAAAAATATTGGGCGAGACGCAGCAGTCAAACCTAAGATTTTAAAACTCCATAGCGAGACCATAATATTGGCGAAAATCATCCAATTTTATCATTATGTTTTGGATCCGGATATTTTCCCACACTTAGATCCATACAAAATAATAATGGTTTAAAGTTGATTCATCCAAGACTGATTTTCAAGGATGTCACCAGCCGTTCCATTGGTTGGAAGAGAAGACCATTTTGATGAAAATATCTTTGGATCACTCCGGGATACATGTAGAAAGGGATAATAGAAAATAATTTTACACCTATTCTTGGTCATTAAAATTCAGGTGATGCCATGAAGGGGGTGGAGGAAAAAGTTGAAAAAAAAAACCAAAAAAAAAACAAATAAGAGGTTCGCGCTAAAATTTCTTGTCATTTCATAGGTAGCCAGTACTGGTTACCAAATGGGGAAGGTCCTGGTGCCCTTACCTGAATATATTCTTGTGACAGGATCATAAACTTAAGGGAAATTGAAATGCAGAGGTGAGGTTGGAAAAATCCAGATGAAAAAAAAAGTCATTTGTCTAAGGAGCTGAGCGTAGCCATTACCTGGTTAACAAAAGGGGAAGGTCTGTTTGCCCTTACCTGAATATATTCTTGTGACAAGATCATAACTTTTAATGGGAATTGAAATGAAGAGCAGGTGTGAATAAAGACCAGGTGAAAAAAAAAATGTTCAGTTCTATAGCTGTCTTTTATATCAAAGGAACAGAGATTAAATTGGATTGTGTTGGAAGTTTCTTTTTTGGTCATTGTGGAATGAAATCCTTTACCTGTGAAAATATGTACCTGGGAAAATACCACTAGTGCGTAAAAAATTCAAACAGTAAAGAGCTTGAACGCACAGCTAAGATAAACTGATGAAAACGGCTCTCTGTTGAGGGTACTTCCAAATTGCTAACACTACAATGTGCTCTCCAGTTCTTAGGAGATGAAACTGGGATGGCACCTTACATCTTAAGTGCAAAAGGTAGGCCTATATCTCAATGCCACAAGTTGTGATAATCCTGAATGGTTAAACTGGGAAAGGAAAAAACTGTCAGATATACATATGCATTTTGCATGAGTGTATTTGCTTGTCTGTTAGGCGTAACGTTGGATTGCCATTTATATTGATGGTTCCTGTGATTCGTGTCCGCCTACTTTGATATAAAAACATTCCAGAATGAGGACATGTGAAGGGTTAGGCAAGCACGCTTGTTTCGTTTATTGCGACGGAAAAAAAAGAAAAAACCCTGTTTACGGGGAGGACCGTTCGAGTAGGGTCGGTCGTGTCGGGCTATTTTTGTTCTTTTTAAATTTTTTTTCTTGTATGGAAGCTAAAATTGCCCTAAAATTAGCACAAAATCCGAAACAATCAAGAGCAAAATGAAAAATTTTTCAAAAAAATTTTCTAAAAAAACATTGCCAAATTGATCAATTTGGGCTAAAACCAAGCTGATTTTACATGATATTTGGAAAAAATAAAACAAAAAAAAAACTAAAAAAAAAAAAACATCTGCAAAGCGGAAAAACCCAGGGTCGGCTGGCCAGAAAAAACCGGGTTTTTTTATTTTCGTCCATTATGGGGGCCTTTTTGGGAAAGACCGGATAAAGAAAAGTTAATTCATGACCTAGCTGACCTTTCAAATTTTAAGTCTAGTTGTAAAAGTTAATATGGATACTTGTGATAACAGAGAAGATATAAAAAAAAAAATTGTTGTATAGGGATGCTCAAACCATGAGTTTTAGCATTGCCAGAGTTGTCAAAAATGCAATGAAGTATGAAAAGACAAAATACTGCTTGTCTCCATGGCACTTGGGAATGGGCAAATGAATTCATAAAGTATCGTGTCCTTCGAAGGGACGTTATGCTGCCGGTCCCATGTACAGAGAGTCAAACTGTATGTACATTGCAGCCAGTTTCCCCAAGCTAAAAAGCAGGCATTGTTGTTAGGAAGATGCATATCATCGATATACGGCAGAGTTCCCGGATTAGCGTACTGAGTTGAAGAAATACTGACACCACAAAAGCATTATCCAAGGACTGTGGATATGACAGCAAGAACAGGGGTTTAGTATGACCCATAAAACTGATTCCATTTAAACAAAAATGCCATGACACATGTCTGGTTTCGCACTTCTTAGGTGTTCCAAATGGTAGTATTTTTTTTCCAACGATCATCTAGAAGAGTTACATCCATTTATAAAAAATTGTCATGAACCAAAGTATTCCTTCCAATTGCAGTAAATCCCTCCTAAGTGAATAAGCCAAAAACATTATCGTTATGTAGCAAACAAGATGAGATTAGTATTTCGGTCGTGAATGACAGAAAAGTCCATGCATGCTATGAAAAGGACCGATTAGACACCGGTGAACTTAAAAAGGTACGTTGTTAACATTTGTGGCTTTCTTTTCCTACTTTTGTACTTTTCATTAACTCAGAAAAAATATTTGGTTGGTGGTTATTGTACTGAATCCAATCAGTGCAAATTTAGAAGAAATTAGAATTTCGCGGAAAATCTCGGTGTTTGTCCCGTTTAAAAGAAAAACAATACAGGAAAGTTCTGGGTTGTCATTTAATAAGGGTCAAGATCTTGGTCTTGTTTTCTGGATCTGAATTGAAGGAATAAGAAAGATGGATTACAGTATTATTAGATTACTTAAGTTATCCCAATTGTAAATTGTTCTGGTTAAAATCTAATTTGAGTACTCTCTACTGGAGGCTACTTCTTATGCTTTTCCAGACTTATAATAGGTTATGAATTGATTACTCAGTACAAATTGTGTTGGTGGGCTTGCCAACAGGGCATATCCTATTCTCCTAGTGTTTTTGGTTGTGTTAACCAAATGAAAAGTGCAGAATGGTTGGTTAATTAGAGATTGATTGATATCATGAAAAAACACTGTTTACTAATTAGAAAAATTAATCAGCTCCAGAAGATTTAAGTAGGTTCAGTCTGCCAGGCGCTATTGCTGCCTATGGTTTAGATGCCTCAGTATTTGTTCTAGTAAGCTAATTACAGGGATGGAACTGAGAAAGATACAGTAGCTTCCCACAGGCATTGCTTCCAATGGAAGGTTTGTACAGGTACTGATGTGAATTGTTAGGGGTGGGAATGAAAGTGGAAAGCTAGTTAAATTAAGAGTATTGATCACAACTTGCATTTTAAGAAGGTTTCCTTCATGATTAACAGGAATACCTGTACAAAAATCTCCTAATATCTTCTCTTGGATGGAAACATGCGCATGCATGTAATAGACCCAAACTAAGACATGTTCAATATACAAAAGGTCAGTCATCAGTTTGGCCATAATTAAATATACCCTTCAAACCTCTTTGTATAGGGTATAATCATTTACTTTAATAACTGCATGGTATGATGTCCTATGACAGAGATGGCAAGCCACAAGTGATGAGAGGATTGAGAGTTAATCTTGTAACTTTGTGCCCTTCCTAAAGATTTTACCCATGCCCTCACTTGTCTTAAAGAATTTTGAAATTTAGTTGATATGTTGGACACTAATTGAGCATGTTAATATTGCAAAACCTGGTCAAGTAATATTCATGAGCTTATGGTATAACATTTCTTACAAGGGGCATAAGAGTAGACATGTGGAGGTCATAGGTCATTTAAGGTTACCTAGGTGTTAATTAAGGGTTGTGTGAATTCTGTTGCCATTCATTTAGTTAATAATACTTAAATTGACAACAACTTCTGATACAAAACATGGATCAGTTTTAAAGGGGAACTCACCCCATCCTCCTCACTCAAAGCACTCATCCCCTCAAATGGGAGATTTGGTACCTGTTTTTTCCTATTCATCAACAAGTAGATATTGTGGCTTACTTCTTTCCCGTTAATGATGGGAAAAGCTTAAAATCTGGCGTTCATGGATACCAAGTATCCACTGGTGTTTAATACAAGCATGTTACCTGTCACATTAAAAGGTATGTCAGATTCAATCAACTTTGGATTGAATTAAGGTATGTACAGACCACTGGCCTTTCAGAGAAACAGGTGGTAAATGATCTGCCCCATGAAAAACATTATTGCATCATCAGGATACACACTGACACCCCGCAAGTTTAGGATATGATTTTTCAACCTTATCAGTCTGGGTTAAAATTGGTTTGCACATTTTTATAGTCCTGGGGACAATGTAGGTATGTTGATTTGTGACCCCTTCTTCCATGGGTTACATTCAAAGTTCAAGGAAACATTTAGATGACCCTTGGATAGGAACCCATCTTTCCTGTGGTTGTATCTCTTTACATCACAGTCGTCTTCCGTACAATGACATGGATGGCTTCCATGATTGACACAGTCACATTACCACACTCACTGCCTGGCTTGGCTTGTGGTGCAGTGTAGCAGGATGGATGGATGACATTTTAGGTTTTCATATCTGGTGCGCTCTGAGAGGACTGTAGACTTCTCTCCTCTGAGGCTATTTCAAATGGATGAATATTGTTTAAAGTTGTAGTGTCTGATTGTAAACTTTGACTGGGGCCATTTCAAAATTGCTCTGTCATGACTAAAGGTCCATTCATACTTCAAACTGCAGTGAAAATGAATGAAAACCATCTCTGACTCAACACAGCAGCAACACGGTTCAAATTGCATTGTGCTGCTGTTGTTCGTCGAGTGCTGTTGAGTCAGAGATGGGTTTCATCCATTTTCACTGCACTGCAATGCAGTGCAGTGAAGTATGAATGGAGCTACCAATCCCAGAGTGATTTTTAGAGCTGTTCCTGTTGCAGTTTTTTCCTTTCCTGCTCTTCAGATAGGCAATGTCAATTACATTTGGAAAAGCCTATGTAAAAATATGAGAAGACCATGTGCAGACTAAGCTGACCAACCAATTCTGACTCTATTTTACAAAGATTCTCTGCCATTTGAACACTATTGGATTTTAGTAAACCTTCTTTGCTTGTTATTCACATTTGAATACATATTATTTTATTTGCTATCATATCTATCTTTCACTCGATAATACCCGCAGCTAAGGAAATGGTAACAGGTGGCAGCATCCAGCAGTATTTGCATAGAAAGCTGGTTTACAATTGAGTGAAGTGGCGCCAGCCTAATAGTGGCAGTAGGAAAACCAAGGTAATATCAGGATGTAGAGCATGTGCCATTGCATCCAGGATTGCCATAGGCCATCATGCTACAGCGTTATGCTTCATAATATCATCAGCAAACTTTGTTTTCCAATTTTGAGAAGGGAAGTTTGGGGTTGATGGTTAAGAGCTTGCTCAGTTAAATATATAATTCATTATCATGTAGTCCCCAAAATGTTACGGTAAATGCACTCAGTTAAAATTATTATCTTGTGACAGAGTAAAATACAATCAGTTGAAAATTTTGTGCGGAGTTATATTATTAATCAAATGGTGATCATAACTTGGGTAGAATGATTACTTTACCCTCATTTTTTGTGTCGCTTGCAAGAATTACAGGAGGCGACACCTACCAGGCCTCAATTCTGTCTGACCGTGTGTCTGTGTGGCCATTTTTTCAAAGGTTAAGTTTTGAAGAAAGTTTCTCATTTGAGAAAAGTCCAATTGCTACAGGAATTATGTCATAGATGTCCCTTGGGAATCTTCACATGAGAATGAGGTCAAGGGTCACATACAAGGTCAAATGTTATATGAGGTCAAGTTATAAATAAGGCTGAAAAACATCAAATTGGCCTCATTCGAGAAGTAAAGTCCAATTGCCATGCCAGTTGCTACAGATCTTGGGTCATACATGCCCCTTGGGAACCTGTATATGATAATGTGGTGAAGGTTCACATACCAAGGTCAAAGGTCATCTGAAGTCAAGTTATAAAATTAGCTGAAAACATCAAATTGGCATAATTTGAAAGGGTTGAAGTCCAATTGCAACCAAACTTGGGCCATACATGTAACAGGGAACATTCATATGGTAATAAGTTCAAGGGTCACTTGCAAAGGTCAAAGGTCATCTGAGGTCAAGTTATAAAAATAGGAGTGAAAAAAAGGTGGACTGCGAAAGCAAGTTAATTTAACCACCATTGTAATGTGAACATTCCATTGCTGCCTACTGCACCTGGTGACTCAAACAAAGAACAAGCAGGCAGTCTTGAAACTAACCTTGCAATGACTGACAGGTTTCAGGATTGCACCACTAATTTGGACACTTGTCCTTTCAATTTCAGTGAAGGGTATTGCTGTATATGTGGTAAAAACCAACTCAATAAAGTTCTGCACAGAATAGAAGCTCAACTTCATGCATTACCCCTTTAAGGCATATAGGAATCTACAATGTAGGTCAGACAGACAGCCAAGTTACACAAAGAGGGATGGAAGTGTGTACTTCCACACTGGATGTACAGCCTTCACAGTGATCTTGGTGTTGATATATTCAGGTGTTGATAAGTGAAATAGCTAGCCTCAATCAGCAACTAATTAAGTGAACAAGAATAGCTGTCACTTAAATCCACAGGGCTTACATATTCGCAGATAGTCTCTTTTATAGTTAAGAGGTACTTTAACCCAGTGAACGGGATGTGAACAATTTTATTGCAAAAAGGAACATTTTGTTCATTAAAGGCAATTTTAGTCTTGGATAGGTTGTAATGCATTTAATAGTTTTCTAAAAATATTCAGAGATCCGGTGTTGATTATAACTTCTTCTGTTTTGCCCTTCTCACTACAGAGGACCAACAATATCCACTGCTAAAAATTCCCATTGATTCTCACCACTCTGTTTTAATTTTATGAGTATTTTGTATTTTTCAATTTTCCATAGGCCACTCTGTTAATTTTCTGGATCCAGACATTTAAATACAAAGTTTGCTTTAGTTTCATTTCATAACAAAATATTGCTAACCATATTTGTGTGGGGTATTTGTTAATTTAGAGGTTGGCTATGCATGTGTACATGCAAATATCTGTGTTTATAAAAAGAAATAGGGTGTCCTTCCCACAGAATCTCTGAATGTCCCTTTAAGGAGAGGATGCAGTCCGGGGGAGGGGGGCACTTGTATTCAAAGGTGGATATGATGCGTGAACATGGACTTACAAAATGCACCCTAAACAAGTATTTCCACCAACTAAAAAACATACCCTAAACAAGTATTTTTTTTTCTGTTTTGCTACCTAAAAAGGGTTCATTCTTCATGTAAGACATCATGAAATTAGCCTAGCATGAAATCTTCTATAAGAGGATCAAAGGATTACAAGGATTGTACAGCTTTATTCCGTAAAAGAGTCTTTACTGTAGTCTAACTCATGAATATCTTACACCAAGGACACACCTAAAAAGTATTTTGGTCAGTTTTTGCTACCCTAAACAGTAAGCAATGTGTCGTTATTATACCCTTTATTATCTCACTTTGCTTTACAAAGATAATGATTTTGATCTGTGCTTAAATATACCCTAAACACATACATCACAATTTCAAGGTTAAGAAAAACATACCCTTTTTTCCATATTTTGCTGATTTTGACACCCTAATCAATGTACGCCCGTACATCGCCTGTTGGAAAAAAGAGACCCTTTTTGTGCAATTTCTTGTTCACGCATCATATCCAGCTTTGAATACAAGTGGCCCCCCTCGGGGATGTAGTATTTTACATCTTTTAATGATTTTTATCATGTGATGCCTTAGATACTATGTTTCTCATTAGGTGATATTACAAATTATTGTTTACTTCTAAGGAGCACTGATTTGATTATTTTGTTATTTTTTACACTCAATAGATTAGGCCAAGAAAAAGAATTGTCTCAGAAGACTGCTTTTTGGCTAAAATGTGCACGATCTACTCTACCATTGTACTTGTAGTATGTAGGCCCTATGTACTCATTTTATATAAGAATGTGATATTCAGTGAGTCAATTTTCACTGATTTTATCTAAGTTAAGACCCTAAAAGTTTGATTTCTATTTATTTTCACTTTTAAAGCAATTCTACTGAAATTTGGCATTAATTTTGTGTCACAGGGCTATACTGGTAATTGGTTAAACCATAGCAGTTGCACTAGTTGTAACCCAACAAACTAAAAAAAAGTTATGATATTTTATGAACCCATCAGACGGTAATATTACATGATTCTATAAGCATTCCAGCTTTATTATGCAGAAAAATGGTGCATAAAATTAGCGTCTGTAAAGTGAGACCCAGGTCATCGGATAACCCAGCAGGCCCAAAATAATCATCCTAATGAAAACCCATGTTATAGTAAACTGTGGTACTTGAAGTAAAAGCTCATCTATCGCCCCTTTAGGATTGACTTCGTGTCATATTTGACCTAATACCAACCCTAAACACCTTTAAAATGCTTGCCACTCACACGTGTCAAATGCACCTGATCTATATGTCAATCAGAATTTGGTTCTAGGCCTAAAAATGGTAAATACCTTTAGGAGCGACGGAAAAAAGAAAACCCTGTTTTACTGGCGAGTGGACCTTTCGAGTAGGGTCGGTTGGTGGTCGGTTGGTCGGGCAATTTTTTTCTTTTTTTTTCTTTTCTGGAGCTCAAAATTGGCCTAAAATAGCCTCAAAATCTGCAAAATCAAGAGAAAAATGAAAAATTGTTACAAACAATTTTATAAAAAAAATTTGCCAAAATTGATAAATTTGGGCTAAAAACAGGCTGATTTTACATGATTTTTGGAAAAACTAAAAAAAAAAATTCTGCAAAACTGAAAAATCAGGGTTGGTCGGGCCCATAAAACAGGGTTTTTTATTTTCGTCACCTTAGGCCAAAAGTTTTTTCCAGTAGGCCATTCACATTTTGATTTTGGAGCCATTTCTACTGCATTTTGTTTTTTTGATTTATGAGAAAATTTGCATGCTTTAGACAAAAAATATCTCCAATATAGAAAAAATTATTAAAAAAATATGTAAGTGATCCCAAATCGATATTTTTGTTTTGTAATTTGACAGTCAAATATGATTTGCAATTGCTTTGACTTGCCGTTTGACCAATTTGAGCCATTTCTGAGGGAAATCCTTTTAAAACAAATTGTAAAAAAATAAAAAGTAGAAGATGCATTGTGCATTTAGGTTTTTGGACTACCTATTGAAAACAAAGGGAATAATCCTTCCTTAGTTAAATCCAAGTGCTACAACACAGAATTTGGGACAGATTTTAAAGATATTTTAGAATGTGCCTGTAGTTGGTAATAAACCATCTTTTTGTGTGGTAGAAATCCCGGGTGTAAATCACACACACTATATACTATATGTTAAACTTGCATCATTCAAAGTGTTTAACAAAATGAGAAAATGGGGCAAATAAATAGAACCATTAAAACATTTGAATGGAATCCACTTGGGTGGTATGTGGTGTTTTGTAATACATTTCAGACAATGGGGCACACAATAACATTTTCATTATCCCCAAGTTTGATATCTCTATGACAGAGTTGTATATTTAACCTTTGACCTGGACATGAGTAAGGCAGTTGGTATGCCTTTAGTCTGCTGTGTTATTTGTTCAGGTCCAGCTGCTTTTTGAGCCATTTTGAGTTTCTGATTGTTCAGGTATTCCCACAGTGACCAGCAAATCCAAGATAACTGTAGAATTGAAGTTTCACTTTAAAATTTAAATTCTAAATTTTGGGGTTAGGGTTGTAAGTTTCTTTAAAACCACAATGGTAATATTCTAGTGCCATAGATTTATTTATATTGCAGTGTGTGGAATAATTTAGCAGCATGTTTCTGGATGTGCAATGTGTCCTTTGCCGCAAAATGTGAAAATTATAAGCTACTATAGCTAGGAGGATTTGTACTGAACAGTGCTGTCAATTGAAACTTTTCATGTGAAGGTTATGTTCTGACATTATTCAAGATGGATAGATTTTGATGTTTTATCCAGTTGAATCTATTAGAAGTTGCTCATAGAAATCCTATAAGGCTAACATTTTCTTGAAGGTTGTTACAGAAGTATGAAATTCATGATCTGGTAAAAAATTTATCAGATTGTTGAGTAGAAAATAGCCAATTGATATAACCTTGTCACTAAGGTATGAAAACAAGAAAAGAGTGTGTACCATGCAGGGAATCCTGGGCTTGGTCAGAGTTTGGGGTCCATGG
The DNA here is from genome assembly GCA_023653785.1 of Ophioderma brevispina. NCBI lineage: Eukaryota > Metazoa > Echinodermata > Ophiuroidea > Amphilepidida > Ophiodermatidae > Ophioderma > Ophioderma brevispina. The sequence goes on from JAMKCH010023772.1 coordinate 26,847, forward strand.
ACGAAACACAAATTTACAATGGACAAACAAAGTGCAAATGCATAAAAAAATTTAGTCCATATAGACACCTTAATTGATTCTAGACTCAGCAGTGGACCTAAACCATAGTTTTCCAATCTGACCAACCCCAAAATGTAGTAAATCTCTGTTAGACCCACTTTCCCAAAAACATTCCTTCCATTGGACTGCATAATTTGGAATACTTGGTAATTATGGGGTCCAATAGATGCTGTTAAAATCGCTACGTGTGCGAGCGCATAGAAGGTAAATTAGGGATATTTTTAGTGGTTAAAACGCCTGAGGACTATTACCCTTTTCTTACATGGGTTCTGATTGAGCTCAATATCATGATGAATATTAATTACCCTCTGATTTAAAGGGATTTATATAATGAAATATCCCTAAATATGACCTACAGATGGTTGCATGGTCATTGGAGTTATTCTTGCGAAGAAAACACCAATTTTCAGCTTAACTTTCGAAGAAGAGGTAGACGATTTAAGGACGTCGCCCGTTTATATTTACGCTAGCGTTTTGCCACACAAGCACATGTTTTATCTTTCACACCAATTGAAAGATGATCGGTGGTTAGTCAAGTTCTGGCCTGTATGTAAGGACTATCGCGTTACTTTTAACATTGAATTAAAAACACAGCTTTAATTTAACGTTTTCCTTAAAAATATATAAAATTATCAAAAAAAATGGCATGTACATTTGTGCCTAATGGCCTTTATAAAATGACAGGGATTCTTGAGAAATACAGTTTTTAAAATAAAATTAGGAACTCTAATCAACAAAGAAGCGCGACTCGGTACATTCAAAAGTACGTAGATTGATGAACCGCGCATTTAGTGGGTTTCGAACACTGATCTCTATCACAGTGGATTGGGAACCTGGGCTTCGTAATTGACAGCAATGATGGCCATATTGGTCATCACAAAAGAGCCCAAGCAGGTGGTTAAGAGACGGTCATTATACAAAATTGTTCCCATTGAAATGTGCGTAAAGTAAGCGGACATAACAGATACAAGAATCAAGCCATTATTGCGCGTATGGGATGGCAGGTCCCTAAAACGTGCACCCGAGGTACAACTTCTGTAAACAGGTGCTCTGGAATGGTATTGTGTTCGGTAGACCAAATGCCCCGCCCGTGTGCTCCATTCATCTTATATACAGTTACTGTTGTCTAGCCAATCCATTGTATAGAGAGCAGTGGAGTGGTTACAGTGCGACTGTGATAAAACGATAAATATTACGAGACCCCCTTTTCAAATGTCACGTTTTCATGGATGTTAGTGTTTAGGCCAACAAACCTTGGTTAATCCAAAAATGATATCTAAAACACCCCCTTAACATTTTTCTCTCCAATCACCTGAGGTTTAAAAAATGTAGTTTTTTTGCAATAGAAAATTCCTTAAACCAAACTTCGGTCCTTATCCTTGTGTGCTCAGACCCCCGAATTACGCATTATTTTTCTTTTGTTTCATAGCGAAGTGATATATCACCCAAAATATTTTAATTCCAAAATGTCATTTGAATCAGAATAATCATATTAACGTAAGCGGCAATTGTGTATATTGCATGCCATAGAGCAGTACTGTACAAACTATTTTTCAATTACCTGAAACAAAAACCATACTTTAGCATGTAGCATCAAGGAAACAGGAAAGAAATTGGGAAAATATTTTACAGGTGAGATGAGGGAAAAGTTCAAGCTTTCCAATATGTACCAAAATCTTGGGTTTGTTGGTGTGAAAGGTGGGGTCGAGGTGAGGATGGGGTAGGCCCCTTTAAAAAAAAGTGCAGCAGACATAATTTTCTTATGGTCGGGAATCATGGAATATTAATCTCTCCATTAATTTTCAAGTATATGAAAACTTCTGCAGCATCCATAAACTAGGAATTCCTTCCTGACCATATGCCATTGTATGTTAATCACCAGCCTTTAGTTGTAGTGGTTGATCCGGCACTTTCAGGTGTTTTCAACAAGTGATATCTACATTCAGTGCTTCCAAAAATAAATCCTTTTATACCAAAACACATTTTCAAACAGAAAAGATGATAAAATTATGAAAGTTATTTCAATTCTTGGAGGGGGTGGTATTATTCTAGATTATGGTGTATAACAGGGGAGAGCGTTGGAAGTAATGAAACACCATAGTTGTTTCACAGTCTAATCCAACAAGTGATCACCCATTGACATATAGTGCAAGCAGTGGGTAAGCAGCTAGTAATGAGTGAGGCTAAACCCAAGTTGTAGGTCGTCACAGGGGGAGGCACTGGGTGACTAGGTAGGCAGGTAAAGGTTCCCTGGACGGAAAAGGAACAGAGCAGCAAGTTAGATTTTTTAAAGCTAAAACCAGGTTTATGCTATTGTGACCAGGGTAGGCCATAGAGGAGAAGGACGGGGGGGCCAGAGAGATCGTATTCAGTACCTTGATTGATGACAAGTTTTTATAAGGTGAAATGTAGACTGATAGAATTTAATCTTAAGAAATCTTGAGGGTCCCAGGAGATAATGCAGTACGGGTTAACTGGAGCTGGTGGTGGTTGTGTTTACCATGGTTCATGGAGTTCACAACAATTTGAATTATTGTCACATTTCCTGCGGTCATTATGTGCTAGCTTCAGGTAGCTGGTTTGTCTGGCAGTATTACCATCTGTTTACAAAAGAAAAACACAACTTTTGGTATTCCGAGCAAGCCGCTTGAAACTTGAAGTGGAGTTTCCTGTTCCACCCTTATGGTTTCTTTCTTTATATAGGCCTATTTAAAAAAAATGTCTTATTTTCCACAAACACTTTTTTGTCTTTTTCTATCCCATAATGCCACTAAAAATGTTGAAATGGTTTTAACAATGTTTAACAAAAAAGAAATGCGTAAACGGGGTCATTTTTTACAAACAGGCGATGTATAGTGATTAGGGTGTCAAAAGTAGCAACGTGGATATGACATGAACCAAAAAAACGGAAAAAAGGGCCTTTTTCCCCACAGGTGGGTGTACGCATAGCCCACATGATTTGGGTTGCCAAAAACAGCCAAAATGTGGAAATTTTTTTTAACCCTGAAATTGTGATATACAGCTGTCTCAAAAAAAATGGTACATCAGAAAAAAAGGATTAAATATGACATTCGAAATAAGCATTTTTACTGGTTATATTATTAAAGAACAAAGACCGGCTTTCCAATGGTGTTTGTTTCACCTTATTTACTTTTGTCAATCCAGAGATCAATTTAGTGCGATATACCAAAATCGATTTTGTGCCACTTTTATGCATGGGCAGATTGTTTTTGCCCAGATATGCCATGCTGTCTAAAGCTCACAAAAGATTGCAACTTGACAAAAGAAACAAAAACACGATAAATTAGTAAACAAAGGAAAGTCTACTTTTATCGACAACAAGTTTTAATAGTCAACATACTCAGTTCAATTCTTATTTATAAAAATCTTCATTCACAAATAACAAACAATACAAATATTTATTTGCCACGCAATGAAATTTGAGCTTTGAATTTATTACAAGATTCGCGTATCTGTTAAAATCATTCCAGAGAGAATATAATTGCAACCCCAAAATCACCCCAAAATCCAAATCAAAGATTGGTTAAAATATTACACTATCTTGTGCATTTTACTACTTGTTGAAGTCAATAAAAATTTGAATTTGGAAGCAAGTATCAAAGTGGTGTTAGGAATTTGCGTTTCAAGACCATAAAAAACTTTCTCCTCCAGATTGCTGTACGACGTTTGTACACTCATGTTCTCATCTGACACACAACAGTATGTGGAATGTTATTCACTTATTATTAAAGGCCAGAACTTAATGATCATAAACTCCACCATTATGTAAACTGTTTTCTGTACTTTTAGAGGTTCTGTATGAGTTAATCCCTTTTTAAAGAATTAATATGTTCAAGTGTGCATAATTTATGTTTAACTAATTCGTTCACCGTTTTCACTCAACCAGAAAGTCGCAAAAACTCGATTTTTATGTTCCGTAGTAAACTGGAGCTATCTCCGATTAAAATAAGCAATTGAGATGGAACAAAAAAATCCTGGAAAGCCTGGTTTTTCTCTTGAATGTGATATACCCAAACAATTACTTATATTTGAGGATATAATATTGAAAAATCGGTTTTTGATGGTACATTTTTTTTGAGACGGGTAGGTGTTGTAGGTGTTACTTTTGGGGTATGTTAATACTCACTTAAAGGTGAATTTCGTGGTTATAGCCAAATTTTAATATTTGGCTATGATTCACAGGATATCCTCAAGAAAAAGGTTATTTCCAAGATTAAGTGATTCTGATGTTGTGTGTTGATGTTATGTGTGAATTAGTTGTATCGCACTCACTGCCCCATAGGCCACTTTGTTGTAATACCAAATTACGAATTTCTTCTAGAGTAGACCGAATATGCTTGTATGATTAGGCACACATACTATACTTGGTAGGTAATACTTGGCCAACAGTTCAGATGATGTAAAAATCTCAATTTCTTTGAGGTAAATCGGGGAACAAGGCTGTGGATTACGAAATGCAGAGATCAAAATCATCAGAAATATGTAAAGCGGAATTAAAGCAAAGCAAAATAATAAAGGGTATATCAACAATGAAGTGCATTGCTTGGCTTGTTTTGGGTAGCAAAAAAAAAACAAAAATACCCATTTAGGGTATGTTTTTAATCAGTGGATATACTTGTTTAGGGTACATCTTCCACCTTTGAACACAAGTACCCCCCACCCTCCATACATTTATTGGGACATAATTTTCATGTTGAACCAATAAGTTATGTTGGGAGTATTACCTTTTGAAAGGCCTACATCCTACATAAAGAGAAAAAGTACTATGATCTCCCTACCCTCATCCACAGTCTTACATGTTGAGGTGGCAAACAATTCATTTCATGATATGTTTTGATATAACAGGTGATGCATAGTGGGCAAATCTTTTTGCAGCATATCAAAGCAAAATCAGGTGTTTATCCATAGAAAAATTATGGGTAGCACATGGAAAGAAGAGAGTTCAGAAGCAGCAGATTCTCAGCCAGGGTTTATGTTCTTGTTCAATGGTGAATGATTTTATTTTCAAACTTCCATGTGACAAATCTAGCTGAAGGTGAGACTGTGGTCAGAAGGTGAACAACTAATGTGCACTTGTGTTTATTCCTTGGCATATGGCCCATTTTACCTGAGCTGAGATAAGATACAAGTTGTGGGTCTACAAACTTTCACTTTGTTGAATCAGCCAACAAGCTTTGGTAAGATTTGTACCCATTTTAAAGGAAATTACAAATCCACTATTTTATGTGTGTAAAACTAGTCTAGTATTGAAGCAAAAATTGTTGGAGGAGGTCTTATAACATTATACAGTGTGTAGCCCCAAAAAACTATGATAATTGGACCCCAACATAATTTGCCTCTGGTGATAATTAGGTCAATTTTCCAGAGTTCTGCACTTTTCCATAACGGAAAACAGCTACATGGACTCTGGCACTAAAAAAATCAAGTTGGACATGTTTGTCTTTGTGCAGCCTATAAATCAGATTTGATATTTATGCTATATGAAACAAAATGAGCCAACAAAATGTCACAATGCACAGCTGAATTTGATATCAACAAAATATGGGTCATAGTTTGTCTAGGCCTAATTAGGTATGACTGTATTCGCACAAGTCAAATAAAAAAGTAATTTTCTTGAAAAAAAAACTTCAGTGTTCATCGGCTAACATCAAATGTTTTATATCATTCATGAATTTCATAGGTGAACAATAAATCCAAGAGAGTTTCCTAAATGTCTTTTTGTGACAGCTTTTGCCAGTCCTTTTGCCTTGTGTGTTCATCTTGAATAAAACTGGAATTTGATAGAGTGGGTTGCATCCACCATGTGTTATTGTTGTTTTGTACAACTGCAAGTCTATAGAAAAGTGAAGCTATACAAATTACAGTGCATTCATCAATCATTGTGAATCAAAATCCTGATATCAAAAGGTTGTGGTGGCTTAAAAAAAAAAAAAAAAAAAAACGTGTCCAAGCAATCACAAAAAGCACCCTAAATACGTATTTTCGAAGCTTGAATTTTCACCCCTAAACACGTATAAGCAATCCAATTAGCTACCCTAAACAAGTACTTGATGGAATTTTCGCCCCTAAACAAGTATCAGTAGCGCAATTTTGCATACCCTAAACAAGTATTTGTCTTTCTCCCTACCCTAATCAAGTAATTGATGCAATTATTACCCCTTTATAAAACCCCAAACCATATTCTTTCAGTGTATTTTTTGCATACCAGAGAGGCATGTCTGAGCTTGGTGTAATTCAAAAAATATCTGGGGAAAAAATTTTTCAGCCAGGATATATCCAAGGAAAGGTATTTAAAAGGGGAAATGCATTTTGAGTCAGGGGCGTATCCAACAATTCTCAGGACGGCGGCACGACAAGTCGATAAAAGTCGACGATATGGTTGCTGAGCGGCCATTGCGCTACATGCAAGGGGTGGGGTCCCTTGCAATCTTCACTTTCCAAATGCACATTTTCATGAGAATTTGATAAAATAATTTGAAATTTGTAAGTGATTCACTATACATGATAAATGGGCTTATAAAAAGTAAAACAGACTTGATGGGTTAAAGTGTCACAGAGAATTCATATAGTAAGTGGAGCGGGAGGGGGTGCCGCTCTCTCTTGTGCGAAGCGCTCTCTCGCGCGCGGAACCCATACCAAGCAATGTTTGCTTTCTGAAACACATTTTCTCGTGCAAATTTGATAAAAACAATTTGATATTTGTAAGTGGTTAACTTTGAAATGCATATACCAATTGATGACGGTATAAACAGTAAAATATAGTTCATGCATGTATAAGGTTTTATTTGAACTAATCATAAAATTAGTGTTCATGGAGAGTTCGTAAGCGGCACGGGGCGGGTCGCGGAAACCTTGGGGTATTTAGTTTTCAAGACATTTTCTATGGGTCTAAAGGATCCGGGAGAATTCGCATTTAGAGAACGTTATTTTCGGCACTTATTTCCGCATTTGCAGCGCAGCGATAAATCGGCATTTTCCCTGAAAATTGCAGAATCCGCGCAATTATGCACCCAAATTATGTCCCAAAAGTTATTTTAAGAAAATTATAAATCTAGAATTGACTGACATTTAAATAAATTATGAGTTTTAATTGCTAAAACATTGTCCGTTTTATGGGTAAGTGATATAGAACAATTTTGGTATAGTGACATAATCAGGCAATCACAAAAGGAGTCGTCATTTCTCAAACCAATAGGCCTGTATTAATAATCACGTGTATGGTTTCTTTACCGCGCGTAGCGCGGAAAATTTTGGAAATTTAGGGAATTGAAAGCACAGGTTTGAAGGCAAGTACAGACTTCCGGAACACTTTTTTCAATTTTTTTTTTATACTGAAATGAATATGGACCCTAAATGCGTAAGTCCTCATTTAGAAAATATAACCCTTTTTCTTGATTTTTGGTGATTTTTAGACCCTTTTCACGTTACGTACGTAACGTGCCTGATCCTGAAAAAACTACCCTTTTTACGTGAATTCTTGGACACGGATGATACCCCGTTATCTATGAAGACTGATCCCCCCGGGGTCTATGTGTGTATGTTGTGTGTCTGATGTGTATGTGTGTGTGTCTGTATCTGTGTGTGTCTGTACCTGTGTGTGATAGTTTTGTTTTCAAGCCTTATGTGGACAATCTTTTTTTTGTGGGGACATTTTTTTTCTTTGTGGGGACATTTTTTTCTTTGTGGGGACTTTTATTTCTTTGTGGGGACATGTTTTTCTTTGTGGTGACATTTTTTCTTTGTGGAGACATTTAAAAAAAATCCCCACAAGTTGTTAGTGTCACCCTAACTTTCCTTTTAAAAAAATGACATAAAGCACATCACAGCATTGAGCAAGAGGTAATGGGCTAATGTGTTTGTGCTTGATTCAAAGTGGGCAGACTGAGGACATATATGCAAACCCGTGTTAAAATGCATATTAACAGTATTTGCATCAAATAAACCTAAGCCAACAAAACTCCAAGGGTTTGATATGAAACTCTGGAGGTGAAAATGAAATCCAATTATTTTACTCCACTACAAATTGTGTCCACACAATGGCCGAAAATCTGAAATCATCTCCTTGACCATTCTCCGATTCTCGTATTGGGGTGTAGACCGGAAGTCAACGTACCGGAGGCCGTGGACTTTCACACATGATATTCAAACACAGGAATTTGTCAACAAAGATGACCTTGCGAGGTCACCTCTGCTCACTATAGCCCGATGTATACTCCACTTCGCGTCCGCGATATCGCGGCTGCGAAGAAACTTGACCCCGATTTTTTATTGCCTCGGTGAAAGAATTTCTATCGCGCGATGGATTTTGAGGCTTCGCGGAGAGTTGAATTTTGTTAAACTCTCGGCGATATCGCGGCCGCGAAAATTCTCTGATTGGCTGTTCTAGGATCCAAGGTCGGGCGATGACCTCATGAAAACCAAGCTGAACCTGCTCTTAAAAATCTCCCTATCAGCCTGATAATCAACAACAACAATACTCATCCAATGAAGTATACAAGCTTATACATTAATGGCCAATTATGAAAAGCTATGGATGTAGTGCGAAAAATCCTTGAAGATGTGCGAAACTTAAATGGTAAAACAATACAAAATAGTCCAGAACATGAACTTTATTTGCCAAGAATTAAACATGCATATTGGCAACATCCGTCCTATATTACTTATCAGCATGCAGGCCTGGATAACAAGTTTTAATATAACTTTGACCTAGGTATCATAAATAGGCCTAATATCGCTCGTCTATTCTAGTTTGCTAGATCTCATTCGGGAAATCCAGAGCTATATCATCAAAATACGGAACGGTATATAGATAATTCTCTAAATTGTTATGAAAATTGTGAACGGGCAACATTAGTTGTCAATAAAATAGTACAGCAACGACTTCCTCGAGATGAGACATTTATCGCTCGGAGTATACATGACTTTATCGTGCGGTATTGCGATGTAAAATTTCATCGCAGCATCGCGCGATGAAGCGATAGTGGAGTATACATCGGGCTTATCCCCCCAAAGCTGTTCACGTGGCACGACACTCCAAAATACTCTAGTGTGTTATCAGAGTTTGAGCTTCACCCCAAGTTTTTTTAGGGGGATAAAAACCGGGCATAAAAATCCATAGTTTAAACCTGAATGCGTCAAAACCCTGATCGACACTCAGGAGTATCAGCCTCTGTGTGGACACGACTCTAGTTCAGTACAGAAGAGTGTGGATACATTACATACCCAGGGCCGTACGCAGGATTTTTTTTACGGGGGGTGCGGGTCTTCGAAAAAGTTGACCTTCTTTTGGTAAAATGGACCTAACCCCCCTAAAATGGTCCTCTTTGGACGTTTTGAACATCTCATCACCAAAAAGTGGACTTTTTCATAATATTTTCTCCAAATTTTGGACCTTTTTATCAAAAAAATTACAAACACTGGACCTTTTTCCCCTTTTGTGAAATTTGGGGGACGCACCCCCCGCACCGCCCCTGCGTACGGGCCTGTACATACCTACCCTTTAGCAAAATTTAATTTTTTTATCCACGCTCTACAGTAAATTTTAATGTGTGTCGACGGTCAACACCATTTACAAATATACACATAAATAATACATAAATAATACATATGGTTACATTACCAAGTATGGGTTGGTATATGGTACTCTAACCTTCCGGTTTAGTGTCACAGTAGCCAGAAATAGTACTCACGCTGCAGGTATTTGCAATGACGTATTGAATTTAAGGTGCCTGCTGATAATCGCAGCAGCAAGTCTTGCTTGGTGGGGATCATTTACCCTTGTAATTATTGGCAGGGTTAATTGGCATTTCAGCCGCAAAAATGTGTCATGTCCACTCTGCGTGGTCAGCCATATCAAAACGCCCAACATCGGGTATGCAAATTCCATGATTGAAAAATGGGCAAAATAATTAATCATGTTTTTGTGGGCTTTAATGTGATAAACTTTTTAAGGTATTGGGTGAGTAACATAATCTGTCTGCTACCTTGACACTGTTACTGTGCTCACCTGCAGGTGGCTGTGTCACATCTTGTGGGCATGAAAAGATGCCAAGGAATTATCATCACTTCCGCTGCAAATTCACCTTGCTGTACTCGCTAACCTTTTTCCATTGCAATTAATACCAACAAAACTGATTATCCAAGGATTTAGCGTGACGTCCAGACATGTAACTTTGTATCTTCCAAGTTTATGTTACTTATACTTTTTCAAAGTTGATTTTGGCCCCATACCCGCTGATCCCCTGGATGGTCGAAAAATGCCAAAATGGACTTGGCCAGTTCTGGTTTTAAGGAGATGATATGTTAATAGGTCAAAGCTACATACCAAGGTCAAAGGTCATGTTGTAAATAGGCTGTTGGGTTACATTTTTTCAGAAGTATGTAAAGCGGAATTAAAGCAAAGCAAAATAATAAAGGGTATATCAACAATGAAGTGCATTGCTTGGCTTGTTTTGGGTAGCAAAAAAAAAACAAAAATACCCATTTAGGGTATGTTTTTAATCAGTGGATATACTTGTTTAGGGTACATCTTCCACCTTTGAACACAAGTACCCCCCACCCTCCATACATTTATTGGGACATAATTTTCATGTTGAACCAATAAGTTATGTTGGGAGTATTACCTTTTGAAAGGCCTACATCCTACATAAAGAGAAAAAGTACTATGATCTCCCTACCCTCATCCACAGTCTTACATGTTGAGGTGGCAAACAATTCATTTCATGATATGTTTTGATATAACAGGTGATGCATAGTGGGCAAATCTTTTTGCAGCATATCAAAGCAAAATCAGGTGTTTATCCATAGAAAAATTATGGGTAGCACATGGAAAGAAGAGAGTTCAGAAGCAGCAGATTCTCAGCCAGGGTTTATGTTCTTGTTCAATGGTGAATGATTTTATTTTCAAACTTCCATGTGACAAATCTAGCTGAAGGTGAGACTGTGGTCAGAAGGTGAACAACTAATGTGCACTTGTGTTTATTCCTTGGCATATGGCCCATTTTACCTGAGCTGAGATAAGATACAAGTTGTGGGTCTACAAACTTTCACTTTGTTGAATCAGCCAACAAGCTTTGGTAAGATTTGTACCCATTTTAAAGGAAATTACAAATCCACTATTTTATGTGTGTAAAACTAGTCTAGTATTGAAGCAAAAATTGTTGGAGGAGGTCTTATAACATTATACAGTGTGTAGCCCCAAAAAACTATGATAATTGGACCCCAACATAATTTGCCTCTGGTGATAATTAGGTCAATTTTCCAGAGTTCTGCACTTTTCCATAACGGAAAACAGCTACATGGACTCTGGCACTAAAAAAATCAAGTTGGACATGTTTGTCTTTGTGCAGCCTATAAATCAGATTTGATATTTATGCTATATGAAACAAAATGAGCCAACAAAATGTCACAATGCACAGCTGAATTTGATATCAACAAAATATGGGTCATAGTTTGTCTAGGCCTAATTAGGTATGACTGTATTCGCACAAGTCAAATAAAAAAGTAATTTTCTTGAAAAAAAAACTTCAGTGTTCATCGGCTAACATCAAATGTTTTATATCATTCATGAATTTCATAGGTGAACAATAAATCCAAGAGAGTTTCCTAAATGTCTTTTTGTGACAGCTTTTGCCAGTCCTTTTGCCTTGTGTGTTCATCTTGAATAAAACTGGAATTTGATAGAGTGGGTTGCATCCACCATGTGTTATTGTTGTTTTGTACAACTGCAAGTCTATAGAAAAGTGAAGCTATACAAATTACAGTGCATTCATCAATCATTGTGAATCAAAATCCTGATATCAAAAGGTTGTGGTGGCTTAAAAAAAAAAAAAAAAAAAAACGTGTCCAAGCAATCACAAAAAGCACCCTAAATACGTATTTTCGAAGCTTGAATTTTCACCCCTAAACACGTATAAGCAATCCAATTAGCTACCCTAAACAAGTACTTGATGGAATTTTCGCCCCTAAACAAGTATCAGTAGCGCAATTTTGCATACCCTAAACAAGTATTTGTCTTTCTCCCTACCCTAATCAAGTAATTGATGCAATTATTACCCCTTTATAAAACCCCAAACCATATTCTTTCAGTGTATTTTTTGCATACCAGAGAGGCATGTCTGAGCTTGGTGTAATTCAAAAAATATCTGGGGAAAAAATTTTTCAGCCAGGATATATCCAAGGAAAGGTATTTAAAAGGGGAAATGCATTTTGAG